>DF364623.1:7619-50378 GCA_000787875.1 Solanum virginianum | reverse complement strand
CCAGGTTCATACTTAATCCAATATATCAAAATGTGAGTTCTAACAGGTTTAACATATTTATACCAAAGGAGATGGACTACACGTGCAATGCATGTGCCTAAAGGACTAGTACTTTCATAACATGAAAAGAAAAATCAAGTAATTTTCCTTTGATAGACTCCTAATATATATGAAAATTATGTATTTTCTTTTACTAAATATCTCAATTTACCAACTATATATATTATTAAATGTTCAAATTCTTGCATATTTTGGTATAGATTCATGTCTTTCTTACTTTTTTCCCTCTCAGGTGCCCTTCTTTATAGTCGTACATTGTATTCATCATTTAGACAGATAAAACATTTATTTTAATGTCAAATATTATATTCTAACAATTTTGTTCATATTATATATAACTTTAATAATTGATGTGAGACTCATTTCAAAAACATAGTTTAAACATGGATAGCTTAATGGGTAAAATGAATAAAACAGACTCATTCATAAAAGAAAAAAAAAGCAACAATAATATTTTACTGAAGTGTAGGTGGTCAGTGTAGGGATTGGGGTGGGTGGGGTAAGCGAAAAAATTATAAGAAAGTAGGTTACTTTATTTCTTTTTTTGTATAAAACAAATTAAAAAGTTTAAAGAATTTTTTTAAAAAGATAAATTAATTTTTTATATATATTATTTGGGTAGGGGTGAGCCCATGGTAGACATGGGGTTAGGCGGACTAGGGCTTGATTCAGGGAGTAAAGGTAGTAGGTAGTCAAAACTAAACTTAAAATTTATTTAAAAATAAATCAAAATTTTTTTAAAAAAATAAATTAAAACAATTAATTTAAAATTTTTCAATTTTTTTTTTGGAGTTGAGGGTAGGAGGAGGATGTGGTTGTAGGGGTTAGGGGTCAGGTTAGGAGTAGGAGTGATAAAAGAAATTGTGGGGATAGGGATTAGGGAGTGAGGGGTAGGAATAAAAGATTTTGCAAATAAGTTTTTCACGCTAAAACTTTTACCCTTGCACCAAGAAAAAGTAAATCTTTTGCCAAATTTGATCTGTTTGGCCAATCGTTATTCATTTTAGTATAATTTACAAAAATCGCGTATCATTAAAAGTTAATTACATTATTTTCTTATTCTTTTGTAAATTACAAAAATTTCTTTAAATATATGAAATTTGAGATATATCATCTGACTTGCATACATCACCAAACATCCAGATACATAGCAGAGAGATATATCAGAGAGGATAAAATATCTGGATACATAAAGAATGGATGTATCTGAGAGAGGATGGATGTATCGAAGAAGGAATGGATGTACTCCGGAGGAAGATAGGGATGTATAAGAGTGATATATCTAGTAGGAGATTTTTGAAATTCTTTTAAATGGTAGACTTTTTAGAAATTATGATAAGATAAGATGTTTATTTAAGGTAATTTTCCTTCTTTTTAGGCCATTTGTATGAATCTTATGAGCTTCTTGTGCCTCACAGCTCAGGTAGCGAGGTTGGTCCAATTCCGAGTTGACCTAATCTGCATGTAAAATCTGTTTTCTTTTTTCACAATTTCAGCTTCCAAATCTTGTTTTAAAACTTGTTTGTCCTCTACCCTATTGTTAAAGTTGTGGCCGTTTCTACATAATAATGAGTCTTCCACTGTGGTACTTATATTTCAGGTAGGGATGACAAAATCAAACTCAATCTATTATATCTGTTTAAGTACACATTCATTTATTAGCTTAATCTATTTGAACTTATTAAAAGTTACATTGATATGTAACCCAAATTGACTAACAAGAAATCTAGTAAAAACATTTTAAAATTACTTTAAAAAAAGTTAATATGTTATATATAATCATAATAAAGAAAAAAATAATTTTATGCCCAATGGAGGATTAGATGGGTGACTTGACTCTGGCCCTTTCTCGGGAGATGGGGGAAAAGTTGAGTAGTTTGGTGGCTTGGAGTAGTAGCGGAGATGTAAAAACCATGTGGGGCACCACTGCTGGTTATATTAGAAAAGTATGTATTGAGGTACTAGGGGTTTCAAGAGGTGTCTTTGGTGAACGTCAAGGTGATTGATGGTGGAGTGGAGAAGTTCAAAGCAAAGTGAAATCTCAGAAGATCGCATATACAAAGTGGTTGGAATGTAGGCATGACAATGAGAAATAAAGGCTTAAGGATATTTATAAGACCACAAAGACAAAAGCAAAGAGGGCAGTGGTAAGTGCTAAGGCAACAATGTTTGAGTAATTGTATGTTGAGTTAGGTTAAAAAGGAGGGAACAAGAGATTGTATATGTTCATGAAGGAGAGAGAAAATCTCATGGTTTGGACCAAGTGAAGTGCATTAAGGATGATGAGGGTGAGGTACTGGTGGATGAGATTTTAATTAAGCTAAGGTGACAAGCTTACTTTTATTAACTCTTAAACAAAAAAGGAGACAGAGATATTGATTTGGGTGATATGGCACACTCTAACAGCTATCGAGACATTGGTTACTACTAGTGTTTCAAAGTTGGGGAGGCTAGACATGCTATTAGTAGGATGAACAAAGAGAGAGCGATTGGACCTGATGAGATTTCGATGGACTTCCGAAAGAGCATGGTCAAGGATGGTGTTAAGTGGTTCACTAGGTTATTTACAACTATTATAAAGATTGCTAAGATGCTCGAAAAAGTTGTAATAATTATAGGAGTATCAAGTTGTTAAGCTACACCATGAAGGTTTGGAAGAGAGAGGTAGAGATGAGTCTGAGAAAAGGAGTCTCTATTTCAAAGAATTAGTTTAGATTTATGTCACAGTGGTCAACTACTAAAGTAATTCACCCTGTTTAGAAATTATTGGAGAAATATAAGATGAGAAAAGGGGACCTTTATATGGTGTTCATTGACCTTGAGAACAATAAAGTTCTGAGGGATGTCCTATGGAGATGTAAATAAAGGCAAAAGGTGTTCCAATGGTGTATATTAGGGTGATAAAGGACATGTATAATGGAACTAAAACTCGGGTAAGAATAGTGGGACGAGACTTAGAGTACTTTTCTGTTAAGATGGGACTCCTTCAAGGATTTGTGTTGAGCCCTTTTCTTTTTGTCTTAGTAATAGATGAGCTGAAATAATTTATCTAGGAGTAGGTGCCCTAGTGTATGTTGTTTGCACATTATATAGTAACAATTGATAAGACTCACAATAAAATTAATGATAGATTGAGGGTTTGGAGATGTACTTTGGAATTCAAAGGGTTTAAATTGAGCAAGACTACAATAAAATACTTGGAGTACAAATTCAATATTGCAAGGGATGAAGCAAATATTGAAGTGACACTTGCCACTCAACCTATTCGCACGAGAGAAAACATTAAGTATCTTGGGTCCATCATCCAGAGTAGTTGCGATATCGACGAATATGTCGCAGGTTGTAAGGCAGTAAGGACTAAATAGAGGCTTGCCTTTGGAGTATTGTGTGATAAGAAGATAACAACCTAAACTTAAAGGGATGTTTTACCGAATGGTGGTTAGGTTGTCTCTACTACATAGGTGGAGTGCTAGCAATAAAAAATTCACATGTTTAGAAGATACAGGTCGCAGAGATGAGGATTTTGAGATGGGTGTGTGAACACATCAAGGGAAATAAGATTAGAAAAAAGATCATTCAGGGGAAGCTAGGGGTGGGCTCTGTGGCAGACAAAATGAGAGAAGCGCGATTATGATGGTTTGGGCATATGTAGAGAAAAATGTGTTGATGCTCCTGTCAGAAGGTACGACAGGATGAATTTAGGGATTATGCGAAGGGGTAGAGGTAGAGTAAAAAAGTATGATTAGAATGGATACGGCGTAGCTTCGCATCACCAAGGACATTACCTTACATAGAAAGTGGTGAAAGTCGTGCATTAGGGTAGAAATGATATTGGGCCTTGTGTAATGGTAAGTTAGTAGTCGTGTTATCATATATTGTGTTATTATTTTCTATCTCTTATTTTTTTATATTTACTGTCGCTATATATTTTTATTTGTCATCTATTTTATTCGTTTCATATCTAGTATTTTCTTCTATTAGGGATGATTTTTTAAGATTAGGGTCTTTTGAAAACAACCCCTCTAATTCTATGAGGTAGTAGTAAGGTCTGCATATATTTTTGACCTCCTCGAACCCCACTTATGGGATTTTCACTAGTTATGTTGTTGTACTAAGATATTGTAGAAGAAGGAAGAAGATAAATAAGTCATAGTAAAAATCAAACTGGATTGAGTCTTGACTTTTTCTATAACCCATTACTCAACCCGTTTTGATCCAATCCATTTTGACCTAAGAAAATGTTAGTTGGGCTAGATTTTGACTCATTTATGACCCCTCTTAATTTGACTCAATCTGCCCAGTTGCAACCCCTAATTTGGGGGTATAGTCCATTGCCCTCTAGAATTTATTTCATGCTTTGTAAATCTCTGCCTATAGTGTTTTGTGGTATTCTACAGTTTTGCAGAAAAAAGTGGAAAGGGGCGTTTATATATCTACAATTTTGCAGAAATCATAAGAACATATATATGCAACTTTGGGAGCTGATTTCTCTCCCCTTTTTGAATGGATTTGGGTTATTCAAAAACCCTAGCTTGCATATTTTTTTAGGTGAATATCGTGGAAGTGTTAGAACTTGATACTAGCACGTTAATTAAGCTGAGTAGCTTTGGTAGGCTTCCAAAAAAAATTTCGATTAGAGTGATTCAGATTTTGAGGCGTCGATAGCCAGGTAGGCTAGGCTTACTCTAAAACCTAGTCTGAGATGACATGTTTGCATATTTAAGTTGGAATGTGTAGAAATGTACCATTTGTGGGTGGTGTTGTAGAGTATATGATGTATATAGCTGGATGCATTTTGGGGGTAGCATATATATATATATATATATGTATATAATATTATAGGACTATAATAATTGTATTGAGGATTGTGTTGGTTGTAGTTGTTATGTTACTTGGGTTCTTACATTATGTTTCCATGAAAGGGCCTGAAAGGATTTAGTTGGGATCTATAAACATGTGACAGGTATGTACACTTGGCTTTACTTTTGCTTTTGTGTGTACCATTTGAGGCCAATGGAATATACTAGTTATTGTGTTTGACCCATGATTACATGCTATCTTATGCGCTATATCTACTATCTATATCTGGTTTCCTTGGTGATAACCTAGATAGCAATTGGAGAGCGATACGATTCTAGTTAGGTGATATCCTTCTGATTATCTAACATATTGGGCCTTAGTTAGATTATATCGATGCTGCCCTATGAGTTACTTTACATAGTAAGGGGCCTTGTAAGGGTCGTATATGAGCTAGAGCCTTGGACAGGCATACGTACCTACTTGACTTGCACCTGCATGAGTGTGTATTTTTTGTTGCTACAGAGATATGTAGACAAGAAGATTGGACATTGATTCTATTTCATACCATGACTTGATGACGAGCATACTATGATTTTATTGGGCTTATAAGTCAGGGGCACCTATGATACCCTTGTTATTATTGCATTTTTACTTCTATTACTTGAGGTGGGCTCGATTGTAGAATGGTTGCTTGCTGAGCTTCATATTATTCAAATTATTGAGTTCTATGCACTTTTATATAGAGGTTAGCTACCGCTCTGACTTCTTAGCATACCATGGGAATGAATTGGTTATTTTGATGTGGGAGAGATTATACGATTGACGGATCTAGATCCGGTTAGATAGATAGAAAGGGAGATTTTTCTAATGTTATGCACTGAGCCCTAGATGACACACCCTGTTATTCAAGTCTCTGGTGCTCATGTCGGAGGGTCTACATTTGGGTGATGCTCCCTGTGATACTAGTCTCCGGTGATCATGTCCAAGCGTCCGAGAACAGGATGTCAATTCTAAAGGAGTCTGGGTAATTGATTATACTTTTGGCCTGGGCCTCATTGACTACACTTTTGGGGCGATGCCTCATGATTGATACTCTAGTTGAGACACAATTGTTATGTAAGGGGGATTCTTTCTCTCGCTGGGGATACGTCCCACCGTTCTGTATGTATATTTTGGATTTAGTGTCATGTTCCAACATGATATTATTAGATTGGTTGTAACATTTAGACACGATATAATTGGATTGGGTGTCATGTTTCGATATGATATTTTGGATCAGTTGCCACGTGCTGGCACAGGGTCAAGGACTATTGTTTCTTTGATTGTTTACCCGTGGATCTACTTACCTATTAACACCCTGATTGTATATGGGTGTACCTCCTGGGCTTATGGGGACTCAGAGGGTGTTAAGGCTGAGACACTATAGCCTTACAACAATGTACGACTAACCCTTATTCTGATGAAGTGGAGAGTTGGGCTCTATGATGGTTTTATAGGATTTTGTGATTATCTGTGGGCTTGATTATTGTGCGCGGGTGTAGCTTTTGGGCTTATGGGGGCCAGTTGGCATATAGCCATAGATACTAGGGCCTTGCACTTGTTTACAATGCTATATCTCAGTTTTGTTGGTGGCTGAATGTAAGACAAACTATTTCATTTATACGTCTGACTATTTTGATGCTTACCTTTTGGAGTGGGTAGTTTGTTACTGGTGTACACTGTGTTTGAGAGACTAACTGTCAGTAGGTGATCATTATTCTTTACTTCAATTGGTTTAATAGTGATTTAAGGGTTTCCATACATGCTTATGCCTTGATCTGAGTTTGTTTTACTACACAGCTACATTCTCTATATTTTTTGACTTTATTTATGTTTATTGTTTCACTCGATCGGCCGATGATGCCTATTGGGTGCCTTTTCTGGTACTATCCCCTACTTCAACATCTTTCCATGGCATATGTCCATATCCTAGTCGAGGGCATTAAGTTTAGGGGATCAAGTAGTGCTGGGGACCACTTTTGGGTGAGCACTGGCAATATTGGTTTCGTCGGAGTCTCGTTCTTTTGATGGCCATCATTCTTTATCAGACTTTGGCCTTGTACTGTAGTATTATGTATTAGTAGGAGTAGTCTCGAGTTGTGTATTGTATTTTTATTTGGAGTAGTCTCAAGTTATGTATTATATTTTTATTTAGCCTTTATATATACCAGTTTGCATTTTAGTTATTGTAGCTCTACACAGTTGACTTCCAGGTTCTACGTAAATTTTGGCGTATATGTTTTTATTGTATAGATTTGGTATGGACTAGACAGCTAGGACAACTACCTAAGTGTTGAGAATTGGCTTGCCTGTTGGTGGGGCCTAGCAGCCACCATCATGACAGGGATCGGGTCATGACAAGTTGGTATCAGAGCCAGGTTCACTAGTCTCAGTTGTACAGAGCTACCATCTAGTAGAGTCCTATGTATCAATACGGAGAAATCCATGGTTTTACTCAAGGAGGCTATAAGATGTTTAAGAACTTTCCTGTGTTGTTGATTCTGTGGTATGTCTTGTCAACTGTTTCGTGATCTCTAAGAATTCGACTCTGTTTGTCCCTCTGCGTGGATATCACGTAGAGGCTAGAATCTAGGTAGGGAAAGTGTAGTGTTATCAGTTCCAAATAAGGAGAAGCCCCTCCCCCCCTCAAATGCCCATTGAGTAGAGACTGGATACCCTCGAGTTCTAACAATCGAAGTAAAAACCTGTGGGCATTAGGGTTATGCGAGCCTTGAAATAGACTTCGTGATTAGTACTTGACTGGTGGTAGCTATGTATTACACTATGAGAGATGTAGGGATAGAGCTCTGCGATATATATATTCGTACGTAAACGGTTGGTTAAACATTATATAGGCGGTGATCATTCTTGATAGAGATCCTAATGGCGAGATAAGTTGTAACGGAGATATGTTGTTGAGGTTGAACTCTGTAATACTGACACTTGTATGTTAGCCAATGTTTAAATATTTTATGGGCTATGAATACTTCTTACAAAGATTATACAAGAAGGACTATTGGATGGTAATCAGAACAGACGACCATGGTTGAGAAGTGAGACACAGATGTCTAGGTATAATGATTCTTCAGAACTATGATACGTGTTCCCCTAGGGGTAGACTAACTTTTTTCAATTTTGTTGTTACTGATGTCATACTCTACTTGGTTGGTTCGAGCCTACAATACAGGACCCGTATGGTATAGACTTATTACCAGACGCCTTAACTAAGGTCCAAAGTGTTCGAGATAGGTTGAGGATAGCTCTGACTTAGCACCCGAGGTTATATCTGCCATAGACACTGATTTGTATAGTTTGAGATTTGGGATAGAGATGTTTTGATGGTGTTACCTATGAGATAAGTCATGTTGATCGGAAGGTAAGGCTGACCATTGGTGCCTCTCAGACATCTGTATTCGATTATTTACCTGTTGGGTTGCTTTGTTGGGTTTTCTGATTTTTATGAGAATGTGTACCTAGTGGGATGCTGAGTAGTTGTCACTCGTGTTACGATTATACTTTGTTGGTGGCTGAATGTAAGACAAACTATTTCATTTATACGTCTGACTATTTTGATGCTTACCTTTTGGAGTGGGTAGTTTGTTACTGGTGTACACTGTGTTTGAGAGACTAACTGTCAGTTATACCCCTGACTAAACCTTGTGGCTCTATGATTATGATCTTGTTGTGATGATTATGTTCATATGCCTTCTCCTAATTCCTTGGGGACTAGATTATGAGATACATGTTATGCATAGAGGATTAATTAGGTTGTCTACTGTTGGATGGGACATTATTGAATTATTAACTGAGCTGTCGGCCACTCTACCTTTGTTAATTATTATAATTGTTAGATGGATGGGATTGTGTTATTTGGATTCCCGGCCATATTTGCCAGTGGTGGTATTGGTCATCTTGTTAGGTTGCCTTGTACTTGAGTTATGGTTTTAAATTGTTAGTTGCATTGCTTAACTTATCGCTTACTTGAGTATGGGTTCTGAGCTTCTTTTATCCTTAGTCAGGTATTGAGGTAGTGGAAGGTCTCTTTTGTTAGTGGGGGATCAGATGTAGTGATGTTTCAAGATAGTGATGTGGTGATTGAGATTTCAATAGTAGAACTATTTCCAGTAGTTATGAGTTGTCAGGTATGTCTTTTAGTAATTGCTTAGATTACACTAAAGATTACATGTAACTATGTTAGTATCAGTGAGTTGAGAAGCCACCTAGGGTTAAGTTAAAAGGATTGCTTGCATAATGGGATGGGAGACAAGGTAAGGTTTATATATGGAATATAACTTACAGTTGGGGATAATTGTGATTTGTTGTATATCAGTTAGTATAGGGGACACGTATATTTAGCCTGTTGATGTCCTGTTATTTGTAAGCTGATTGAGTTGATTGGATAAGGGGTTGATCTTGTGAGGATCCCTTATAAATTGTTGTACTGATTCTCAGATGCACATCGACGGGTTATTATATTTCTTATTAGCCTGAGAGGCTAGGACTATTGTTTGATGCTGACTATGCTTATGACTGTTGTATTCACTATTTACTGTGTGTTTAGGGTTGGGATCCCTATGTGATTCAGATTGGAGTTTTCGTGTATGTCCTCATTCTTACTTTCATGGATGAAAGTCTTATTCGTGGGGGATGTTGTAATGACCTCGAAGGTTATTTGGCTAAGTTTGACCAAATTACGATTTTTGCCTCTCCTAAAAGTTTTCTTTAGCTATTTTTGGATGAGTCTAAAAGTCGAATTTGAAAAATCTTTTGAAAAGTTGACAATTTTGAGTTTTCTATCTGTTTTGAGTTTTGAGCATTAGAATTCAATTTTGTCGATTCCAAAAGCTTCAAAATGCAGAATGGAGATTTTAGGCCCAAAGTTACAGTTTTAGTTGTTATCGGAACCAAAGTTTGACTTCGATCAATATTTAGGGTTCGACACTCGGATGGAAGTTCTGAAAATTCTAGCAAATCCAGAATGTCAATTTTGGTCTAGGAGGAACTTTTAATTGGTTTTCGAGGCTGTCAGGTGTTTTTAGCTCCGTTGGTAGAATATGATATTTGTAAATAGGACCCACATTAGCATCAAATGATCTCCGTTGGAAATTTTGACTGCACCATTGAGTTTGAAATGCCCTTTCTAATTAGATTTCATATATAGATTGTATTTGTCTGACCTCATCCGGAGCATCAAAATTAAGTTTGAACAGTGACTGACTAGTGAAAGAAAGCAGTGACATGGCCCATTAAGATGCCGCGACATGGCAGGCGGCTAGTTAATTAAAAAAAGGGGAAAGGAGCGTATATATATTTGTAGTTTTTGTAGAAAACCTAAGAACATATATATGCAACTTTGGGAGCTGATTTCTCTCCCCTTTTTGAGCGGATTCGGGTGATTCAAAAACCTAACTTGCATATTTTTTCATGGAGAACATCGTGTAAATGTTATAATTTGATATTAGCACATTGATTGAACTGAGTAGCTTTGGGAGGCTTCCAGAAAAGAAAAAGTTTAGTTAGAGTGATTCAGAGTTCGAGGTGTTGACAGCCAGGTAGGCTAGGCTTACTCTAGAACCTAGACTGAGTTGAAATATTTTCATGTTTAAGTTGGAATATGTAGAAAATTACCATTCATGGATGGTGGTGTAGAGTATATGATGTATATGGCTGGATGTATTTTTAGGTGTTGTATATATATATGTGTGTGTATAATGTTATGGGACGATAATTATTGTATTGATGATTGTGTTGGGTGTAACTGTTATATTACTTGGGTTCTTACATTATGTGTCTACAAAAGGGCCTGAAAGGATTTAGTTGGGAGCTGTTAACATGTGACAAGTATGTACAGTTAGCTTTATTCTTGCTTTTGTGTGTGTGGTCTGAGGAAACAGGAATATACAAGTTGATGAGGTTGACCCGTGATTACATGCTATCTTATGTGTTGTATCTACTATCGATATCTGGTTCCCTTTACGATGTCCTAAATAGTAGTTGGACAGTGATATGATTGTTTTTAGGTTTTATCCTTCTGATTATCCAGCCTATTAGGCCTTAGTTAGATTATACTGATGTTGCCCTATTAGTTACTTTACACGGAAAGGGTCTTGTAAGGGTCATATATGAGCTAGAGCTTGGGATAGGCATATGTACCGACATGACGTACAACTTTATGAGTATGGATTTACCATTGCTACAGAGATATGTGGACTGGAAGAGTATGCATTGATTCTATGTCATATTAACTTGATTACGAGCATACTATGGTTCTGTTGGGCTTATCGGTTAGGGGAAACCATGATACCCCTGGTATTACTATATTTTTACTTCTATTACTCGAGTGGGCTAGATTTTAGCATGGTTGCTTCCTGAGCTCGATTTTATTTTGATTATTGAGGTCTACGCACTGTTACATTGAGGTTAGCTGCTGCTCTAACTTCCTTGCATACCTTGGGAATGAATTAGTTATTGTGACTTGGGAGAGATGATATGATTCGTGGATCCAGATCTAGTTAGAGAGAGAGAGGGAGATTTGTTTTGTAATGTTATACTTTGAGGCCTAGATAACACACCCTGTAGTTCAAGTCTCCGATGATCACGTCCGAGTGTCTAGGTCCAGGTGACCCTCCTCGTAATACTAGTCTCCGGTTATCTTATCCGAGTATCCGAGATCGGGGTATCGATTCTAAACAGGTCTGAGCAATTGATGATACTTTGGGCATGGGGCCCCGTTGACTACACTATACTCTGAGTTGAGACACACTTGTTATGCAAGGGGGATTCTTTCTCCTGGAGGGATACGTTTTACCATTCCGGATGTATATTTTGGATAGGGTGTCACGTTCTGATGCAATATTATTGGATCGGGTGTCACGTTTCAACATGATATTATTGGATCGGGTGTCACATTCCAACATAATATTTTGGATTAGGTTCCACATACTGGCACAAGGTCGAGGACCCAGGTTTCTGTGATTTTTTACCCGTGGATCCACTTACCTATTCACACCCTTATTGTACATGGGTGTACCTCCTGGGCTTAAGGAGGTTCAGGGGATGTTCAGGCTTAGACACTAGGGCCTTACACCCACGTACCTCCTGAGCTTATAGGGGCTCTGGGGGCGGTTCTATAGGATCGTGTGATTATCTTTCGACATGATTATTGGACCCTGGTGTACCATTTGGTATTATGGTGGCCCAGTTGGCATACAAGCATAGACACTAGGGCCTTACTCCTGTGTACAACACTATATTTATAGATGAGAGCAGTTGTAATATTGGCCTACGTAGTTATCGTCAGTCGGCATTGAAGTTTAGTACTTAATCTGGTTCAGATGATCATTGTTCTTTACTTTGATTAGTTCAGTAGTAGTTTTAGGATTTCCAGACTTGCTTATGCCATGATTTGAGTTCGTTTTGGTACGCTGCTACAGTTTTTTATATATTAGGACTTTATTTATGTTTACTATTTCACTTGGTTGGCTGAGGATGCCTCCTAGGTGCCTTTTTTGGTACTCACCCCTACTTCTAAATCTTTCCACGGTGCAGGTCTGCATCTTAATCGAGGGCACTGAGTTTAGGGGATCAAGGAGTGTAGGGGACTAGTTTTGGGTGAGCACTGGCAACTTTGGTTTCGTCGCAGTTCCCTTATTTTGATGGCTATCGTTTGTTGTCTGACTTTGGCCTTGTACTATAGTATTATGTATTAGTAGGAGTACTCTCGAGTTATGAATTATATTTTGGTTGGCCTTTATGTATACCAGCTTGCATTCACTTATTGTAGCTCTGTACAATTGACTTCCAGGTTCTGGGTAGGTTTTGGCGTATATGTTTTTATTGTATCGATTTAGTTTGAAGTAGAGAGCTAGGACAGGTACCGCTGTTAACATGTGACAAGTATGTACAGTTAGCTTTATTCCACTAGTCCTCTCGATTTAGTTTGAAGTAGAGAGCTAGGACAGGTACCTTTAGGTTGAGAATTGTCTTGCCTATTGGTGGTACCTAGCAGGTTCCATCATGACCAAGACTGGGTCGTGACACTTTTGAATCGGGTTTGTATCCATTTCCCACTCAATTCTGCCTTCTGATCAAGAATATGAAGTCGAATTTTCGATATCATAAACGAATTTTAGATATATGGAAAATATGATTATGGCCATTTTCGAGGCACATTTCTGGGCATTTTTGGGGCGTTTCAGAACCATCAATTAAAGTTTAGAAATCATTCAGAAATCCCCATATTCTCCAATAAAAATCCCAAAATTATAAGTTAAAAACATAATTTAATTAATGGAAATCAATGAAATGGGTTAGAAAATAGTTACCCAATCAAATTTCCTTTAAAAACCTTGAAGTTTCCGTCTGAAATAAAGCTTGGAACATTTAAAATAGAGGAAAATGGCTTAAGCCTGTTGTTGAAAGAGATCACTAGTTAAGGGTTAAATAACACTGCATGAAAATGGAGGCTAATCAAGCTACTGCACTCCGTAAACACAGTGGCTAAAATTAGAAGCACTCTGCTAAATCGGAAAGGCTTCCACGACCACAAAGGCAAATATAAGCAACACTCCCCTAACATGGAGAGGTTTCTGTGAACACGGAGATCCATAGAGCTTGGATCACACAACTCTATGAATGCGATCCCTCTCCCGCAAATATGGAGTTCTAAATAAATTGACCTCCGTGAATGCGGACCTACAGGAGCAAATGTGGAGAGTAACTTTACATGCACTAGAAACCTGTTGCACAAAAAATTACACAGCCTAGAAAATCAATGACTGGACCCTGAAGATTAATTTGAAACCTTGCGAACACAAACCAAACATGGAAGCCTATCAGATATTACATTTCGCACTCAATGAAATCGTCAACCACCTTGGTTCGAAATTCAAAAAAGACCATTTAAACTAGTTTCGGACTCAAAAAACTCAAAGTATTCTCGAAAACTATAAAAATTACAATGAAGTAATTTCTAACATTTATTTCACCATCCGAAACCATTGGAACTGACATAATTTCATTAGGTTTTTTGTTGGATTTTTTAAATTCTTCTTTAGAAGGAATTTGGGAGTCAGAATGGAGTAGGGAGTTTGGGGGAGGGGGTAGCATGAAGTGGGTGTGGAGGGTTAAAAAATGTCATGACCCAAAATTGAATTGCGACTAAAGAATATAATATCAAAGAAAAAGCAACCACAATAATTAATAAATCCCATAACCTGGAGTCACGAGTACAAGATCTTCTAAGTAGTATGAGTTTGTAAATATAAGTTGTCCCAAAATAAAATACATTGTTTGGAATAGATAACAATCAGTAGAAGTCTCAAAGGAACATCGGCAACGCGAAGTCTAAGTCTCGCTGCTGAATCTGGTAATGAAAAGAAACTCTGCATAATAGATCAACTACCCTGTGGGGGCCTCTCTATACTCGATTTGCAGGGAGCAAACAAAGTAGAGGTGAGTATACCGAAATATACTCTGTAGGTTCAACCGATTAGGTAAGAGAAATCAAATAAGCATATAATAACTAAGAGTATGTATCACGTGCACTGGAAGGGTTCTCACACAATATATATATATATATATATATATATGCCCAATTATAAGAATAACTAAAGATGGCAAGTGCACACAATGATGCAACGCACATGAGATGTATGAATGCAATGCAGCCGCAGGCCATATATGAGGTGGAATCAAGACTGTTGCAGGGACAATGTACATATCTATCGGGCCAAGGTTACCATATATAACCCAGGGGCATCCTAGCCAAGTACTATAGACGCGGAGAAGGGAGAATAATACCTCCGCGAATGCATTCGATCACACCATCAATGCAAAGAAGGGGGACCACTAGTCCTCTACAAAAGCGAGGGTAATTTTGTGAACTCGGAGAAAGAAATAGTGTTTCATCAGAAAGCAGAAACACAACAAATTTTTAAGGCTTTGAATGGATCCCCAAGGTCCATTCGAAAAGATCCAATAAATAGGAAACATGTGATTTTGGCAGTTTTTTGTGGGTGTTAGCCCACGGATTCTGGCACTGCATGGGGTTCCGATACAAGATGCCCAAAAAATCGTACGAATGTGTTGGGGACTAACAAATTTTTAAGGCTTGGAATGGATATTCATATTGAAAATGATGATCCAAACACAATGGAATAATCAGAATTCGATTTCAATGTCTTCTAGGTACAATTACTGATACAACTCCATACAACTAGTTTAAAACACAAAATACCAAAACTACCCTTGAAAACTCCAAAAATTACAAAGAGACCATTTCTAGTGTTAATTTTACCATCCGAAACTAGTGGAATGTTCAGAATTTTGATTTGAATCTCCAAACTCCAAATGTTCACCAAAGTCAAACTTTGTTTTAAAAAAAAAACTAAAAATAAAACTTTGGGTCCAAAATCTTCGTGTTAACTTCGAATTCAGTTCTATAACTTCCCTTAGACTATATTCAACTTTTTTGGAGCTAGTGGAAGGAACAAATTTCCGATCCAACATGAGAAACTCAAAATGGTACCAAACTCACTTTTCTAACAACTTCAGCTTCCACAAATGCGAAAACACATATTCTACAGTTTTAAAACATAGGATCTTAGTTCCAAAAGCACAAATAATACAAAATAGGTCCAACACAACTTACAAAAAGGTAAAATAGTATTTTGTACAAATAAACTAAAAATGAACAACAAGTTCATTGCATCGTTCACCACTAAAAACAATGTTCGTCCTCGAACATAAGGGAAACAAAGGTATCTCAAGCCTGAAAAAGGCTGGGATATCTGCCCGCATCTCTTACTCCAACACCCAAGTAGCCTCCTTAATGAGACGGTCTCACTATTAAACATTCATTGAAGGTATATTCTTAGTCCTCAACCTCCGGACCTGTCTGTCCAAAATAGCTATCGACTTTTCCATATATGACAAATATGAATGTTAGTGAACGGAATCACAGGAAATCACATATGACTTCTGGAATGTACCAGTGAAGCATGGAGACATGAAATGCTGGATGAACTCCTAATAGTCTTGGTGGCAATGCCAACTCATAAGCAACCACACCTACTCTTCTTAAAATCTCAAACCGCCAAAACAAATCTAGGATAGAGCTTTCCCTTCTTTCCAAACCTTATCATACCCTACATGGGTGATATCTTTAGCCACACATTATCTCCAACCATCAACTTTAGAGGTCTAGTCCTCCTAAAAGTATAACTTGTTTGGTGGCTCTAGGCTATCAGCAACTTGCTCTGTATCAACCAGACTCGATCCCTAGCATCTCTGCGCAAATCAACATGCAACACATCAATTGAACCTAAATCAAACAACCTAATAGGTGAGCTACATCTCCAGCCGTATAATGCCTCAAATGGTGTCATCTGCATGTTGGAATGATAACTGTTGTTGTAAGCAAACTCCAACAAAGGAAAGTCTTGATCCAATTGGGCCCCAAAATTTATAACATATACCTAAAGCATATTCTGCAACACGTGAATAGTTTGCTCAAATTGTCCGTCTGTCTGAGGGTGGAAAGCAAACCTCAAATCTAACTGAGTATCCAAACCTCACTATAGACCCTCCAAAAATAGGAGGTGAACAGATATCCTCTGTCTAATACTATAGACACCAGCACCCCATGAAATCTAACAATATCTAGATGTACAACCTCGCCCACTGATTTGCACGGTAGCTAGTATTCACTGATAAGAAAGGGGCAGACTTAGTCAATCAGTCAACAATCACCCAAGTTGAATCAAACATACCCAAAGCCATTGGCAAACCTTAAAAAAATCTATTGTGATATGCTCCCATTTCCAGTCGTGAATGGGCATCTTCTGTATATAACCTCCAAGCCTTTGGTACTCATACTTTCCTTGTTGATAGTTCAAGCACTTAGCCACAAACTCAAATGTTACCTAATTCTACTTCGTTATGTTATAGCGAGGAGAGCAGATTCATAGAATGCATTAACAATGACCAAATACTTGTCAACCAGATCATTACCTAATAGGAAATAAATAGCAATGACTAAGAAAAGTTGGCACTTCAAGCAACTTATAACAAAAATCTAACATAAAATTGTAAAATAAACTCTCTAATGTCTCCTTATCCTCAAACCCTAGTTTTACGGACAATGCTATCATTCTTGTCCTAATCCAAAGAAATTAGTTTCTTCAAGAGTATTATCACAAAATATTCAATCCTCCAGAAAGAAAAATGGTTGAAAGTTTTCTTTATTCTATTAGAAAAGAAGAAGATTTAGATGAATCAGATACAGAGGAAGAAACTTACTGGTGGTGTTTAGCTGCTCTTTCAGGATTTCTTTTATAAATTACTTGTATCCATGCTACAGATTTTTGGATTAGAAAGTGTATTGTTAGAGAGAAGGTGAGAGGATTTTACAGATTTGTGGATTTTGATAGTAAGATAGAGAAAAGCTTTTAGAGTCCTTAATTATTAATGAAATATTTTTCATTCCCACTTTTAATATGTATGTCTACCGCTGAAATTTTAGTGTTAGCAACTAGCTAATAGTCTCCTTAGAAAATCAAATAATCAATTAGAGACCATTATATAAAATCATCTATAAATATGTATATTTTAGGGACCATTTATAACTTGTCACTAAACTTTTGTCTCTTATAAGCCTTTTTCTTGTAGTGATAAGTGTAAAATTATCCTGAACTTGTCAATTTAAACATGAATGTATGCAATGACATGAGCGCTAAACTTAAGGCTTGAGATCATATAAAGGACTTAAATAAATACCTTAGGCTTGAGTGGAGTAGAATAGGTAAGAATATTGCTTTTACATATCCGCTTCTGCCTCCCAAGTAGCACTTTCAACTTGTTGATTCTTCCAAAGGACCTTAACGGAAGCCATACCCTTGTTCCTCAACCTCTTCACCTGTCTATCCAAAATATGAACCAAAACCTCTTCATTAGTGAAATTGCCTTCCACAACATCCACAACATCAAGAGGCACAATAGCATTAGGGTCTCCCATATATTTCCTCAACATAGACACATGAAAGACCGGATGAACCAATTCCATCTCTCTAGGCAAATCCAACTCGTAGGCCACCTTACTGATCCTCCTCATCACCCAATAAGGACCCATATATCTAGGGCTTAACTTTCCCTTCTTACAAAAATGGACCACACCTTTCATGGGTGACACTTTCAAATAAACCCAATCACCAACTTTGAATTTAAGATCCCATTTCCTCACATTGGGATAAGACTTTTGCCGACTTTTGGCTATTTTCAACCTTTCACTAATCATCCTAACCTTTGCAATAACCTCCATAACAAGATCTGGTCCTAACAAAGCCACCTTTCAAACCTCAAACCACCCAACTGGTGATTTACAACATCTACCATAGAGATCTTCAAAAAGAGCCATACTAATGCTATAATGATAGCTATTGTTATATGCAAACACATTCAACGGAAGATGATCATCCTAACTACCCTTGAGCTCCAATACACAATCCCTAAGAATGTCCTTGTTTGAATAGTTCTTTCGGCTTGGCCATCCGTTTGAGGGTGAAAGACTATACTAAGCTTTACCTTGGTTCCAAGACCTCCTTAGAAAGACCTCCAAAAATGTGAAGTAAATTGAGCACCACAATCCATATGATTGAAAAAGGAACCACAGGACACCTCACAAAGCTATGAATGTACAACCTAGCATAATCTTCAGCCACATATGTACTCTTAATCGGTAGAAAGTGAGCCAATTTCATCATCCAAATCAACCACCACCCATATCGAATAAAAACCCTTTCTAGTCTTGGCAACCCAACCACAAAATCCATATTATATTCTTCCCGCTTCCAAGTAGGAATTTCTATGTCTTGGGTTAGGCCACCTAGCCTTTGATGTTTGGCTTTGACTTGTTGGCAACTATGGCAACCGAAATCAAATTTGTCAATGTCCCACTTCATGCCTTCCCACCAATACACCTCACTCAAATCCCTATACATCTTAGTAGACCTAGAGTGAATAGATAAGAAGAACTACGACCTCTTTATCACCACCATCAACATGAGCTAGGCTACCCATAGACACCCTAATCAAATCATCCGCCACAAGATTTTCCCTACCCAGATGATAATGCACACTCATATCATAGTCTTTAAAAAGTTCTAACCATCTCCTTTGCCAAACAAATCATCCGCCACAAGATTAGCCTTACCCGAATGATAATGCACACTCATATCATAGTCCTTAAGAAGTTCTAACCATCTCCTTTGCCTCAAGTTATGATCTTTATGAGTGAAGATCATTGGAGGGTCTTATGATTGGTGAACATATCAATATGCACCCCATATAAATAATAATGCCATATCTTTAATGCAAATACCATGGCGGCTAGTTCAAGATCATGGGTAGGATAGTTTTTTTCATGCACTTTGAGTTACCTAGAAGCATAGACTATGACCTTACTATTTTCCATTAGAACATAACCCAAACCAACATTAGAAGCATCACAGTACACAACAAATCCCTCTAGCCCTTTCGACAGTGAAAATATAGGAGCGGACACAAGCTTATCTTTCAAAGTTTGGAAGTTTCTTGCACACTCACTGGTCCATACAAAAATATCCTTCTTTTGAGTCAATTTTGTCATAGGGGAAGCAAGAGAAAAATACCCATTCGCAAATCTCCGGTAGTAACCTGCTAATCCCAAGAAACTCCTAATATCTGACGGGGTCAATGGTCTAGGCTAATTACTATTCACATTTGTCTTCTTAGGATCCACCTTAATACTATCCCCCGACACCACATAACCTAGGAAGGCAACCTCCTTCAACAAAAATTAACATTTTTCATACTTAGCATACAATTTCTCTGCCCTCAACCTTTACAATACTACCCTCAAATGACCCATATGCTCCTCCTCATTGTGTGAATAGATCAAAAACTCATCAATGAATACCACAACAAATGAATCAAGGTAGGGTTTAAAGATGCTATTCATAAAATCTATGAAGATAGCCGGTGCATTGGTCAACCCAAAAGATATCACAATAAACTCATAATACCCATACCTAGTCTGAAAGGCCATCTTAGGAATATCACAATCCCTCACCTTTAGTTGATGATACCCAGATGGAAGATCAATCTTAGAGAAGTGGCTAACCCTTTGCAATTGGTCAAACAAATCACCAATCCTTGGAAGTGGATACCTATTCATGATGGTGACCCTATTAAGTTGTCGGTAGTCAATATACATTTTAAGGGACCCATCCTTTTCTTTATAAACAACACCGGTGATCTGCAAAGTGATTGGCTAGACCTAGTGAAACGCTTCTCCAACAAGTCCCTCAATTGCTCCCTCAACTCCTTTATGTCTGCCGAGGCCATACGGTAAGGGGGAATAGAGATGGGCTGAGTATCGAGGAGGAGGTCTATACCAAAATCTATTTCCCTTTCAGGAGAAACACTGGGAAGGTCATTTGGAAAGACATCAAGAAACTTATTTTCAACCAGAACTGACTCTATGGAAATGACTTTGGACTACACACCCCTAACCCTCACAAGATGGTAAAACACCCCATAAAGAACAACTTATGGGCTTTAATGCAAGAGATAAACCTACCCTTGACCACCACATCATGACTCTTCCACTCAAGCATGGGTTCATTTGGGAATTGAAATTTGATCCTATGGGTTTTACAATCAGTAGAAGCATAATATGCACGCAACCAATCCATTCCAGGAATGACATTAAAGTCAACCATATCCAACTCAACAATATGATAAGGGAACATTTTGTGCAAAATGCTAATCGAACAATCTCTATAAAACTTCCTAGCAACAATAGATGCACCAATAGGATAAAAACCTCTAGGACTCATGCAACAATTCGGGTTCAATGTGGAACTTTTTGGTAACAAAGGGGGTAACAAAAGAAAGAGTGGCACTAAGATTAATCATTGTATACACATCAAAATCAATGATTTTCAACATATAGGTAACAACGTCGGGTACCTCATCAACCCCTTGCCTCCCATGCAAAGCATAAAATCAATTATGCCGTCGAGCACCATCTTGTTGGCCACCACTACCCAAACGAACTGCATTAGCACCTTGTTAATGAACCTCCTTATCCTTGTTGCAATTTTGGGGCCGATCCATGACCTTATGCCCAACTTTCCCCCAACAATAGCAAGCATTAGTAGGCCTCAAGCATGGGCACTATAACCCTTACCATATTTTGACACCCACCATTAGCAACCACACATCCAACACCTTGATACCTTGGAAAATCATTGGCAACCCTCTTTTGAAATATATGAGAAGGCCCTTGGCCTTGATGGAACCGGCCACCCTTTCGACTATGGAACATACCCTCAAAATAGGTCATCTTGGCCTCATAACCTCTTCTCTTCATCAACCTTTCCTCCTCCATTTGCATGGCATAGGTCATCAGATGAGACAAATCCATGTCACTAATCAACATGGCAGACCAGCACTCCTCACTCACTAAGTCGGAAACACCCATCACAAATTTGTTCATCCTAGACCTTGAGTTGGCCACCAAGTGGGGAGCATATTTTGAAAGTTGGTTGATCTTGAAGGCATAATCCCTCAAACTCATAGACCATTATCTCAAATTCATAAATTCCACAAATTAAGAATGAAGAACCGATTAAGGAAGGCAACCTTGAACTCCTCCCAAAGTACCACATTGTCGACCCCCTTCTCCTCTTTCCTTTGATTGTACATATTTATGCTAACCCTTTGAGTTGGTAGGTCACCAACTCTACCTCATCCTTGGACCTCACACCCACAATGGCCAAAATCTTGAAAACCTCATCAATGAACTCTTTAGTGTCCTCACTCACCCATGAACCACGAATTCTGAGGGATTCATCCTCATGAAATCTCTCACCTGAGATGCTGGTATAGGAGCATGAGTGGCTTGGGCCCCTTGGTTGGCTTGATTAGCCAAAATTTGTGCAAGCAAAGTTAGAGCATTTTGAAGCTCTCCATCAATCGGTTGCCCCTCGGGTGTGGGGACTCTTTTCCCTCTCATGTTAGGCATGATCTAGCATAGTAAAGGACAATCATTAGGGAGGGAAACCTTACCTCAACTTCTATAGCATGACATAGAGTAAAAAGAAGGGAAACATTTCCTAAATGTCTCACAGCCTCTTGCTCATAATTTTTGTGCACAACACAACCATGAACAAGACTCTAATCGACATAGCATGTTTGACCCCGAGGATCTAACAACCTAGTGCTCTAATACAAAGTTTTTCATGACCCAAGCCAGGGCCTAGACATGACACGATGCAAGGGGAAAATAAAGGGACCCCAAGCAAGCCAGTTAACATATCATAACATATCCTTGGTCACGAAAGCAATAAAATTCAACAATAATAGGCTAAAATAGGGAAAACGAGGCTAAGGGACAACTTCCATATCATAAATATCAAGAGCCAAGAGAGAGTTAAAGCTCATAACATTACACATGACATGTCTAATAACACCTCTACTACATAGATAAGAGCCAGGGCTAAGATAAACAACTGGGCTCACCCTCATAGTCGACATTTATATGAAAGAAAAGTAGTCTTAGAACATAATATTAGACAATAACCAATGTCCCTAGAATGGAGGACTCACCAACAATCTTTAGTGGAATCATACTAGCCACGTGGATGGGGATGCTCAAGCGTGGCTCCGATTCCTACAATGTTATATCATGTGGGCATAGAGTATGTATTAGTGTGTTTGAATGTACTAAGTATGTATGATGCAATGCAATAAGTGATAAGAACCATAATCAAAATGCATAACATAGGTAATGAATAAGCATATAGCAATATGGAATGTACGAATGATGCTTGAAGTAAAATTGTACTTAAATAAAACATAATCCACATGTAAGAAAAGACCACTTTCGTCAATATCCAAGGCCTGCAACCTCCTTGGAGAGGCGCATAAGATACAAACCCCTTCATGTGGTTGATGAGGTACAAACCCCCTACATAGTTGATAAGGTATAAACCCACAAGCATGGTTGATAAAGTACAAACCCCCCAATGTTGTTATCAAGGTACAAACCCATCGATATGATTGCACGGGCCTGCCACCTCTTGAGTAAGGCGATCAAGGTACAAACCCCTCAATATAGTTACCTGGGCCTACAACCTCCTTAGTGAGGCTTTGTCATTTTCCTCGAAATCATAGAGATAATATCATATACTTACATTTCTGTCATTATAATATAGTCATTCAACTAATAAGACATGCATTACACCTTTAATTTCTCAAGAAATCATAACTCAAACATTTTATCAAATACTTGGCGGGTTTGTAGTGTTAGTGTAAAACCATGCATTTCGAGAGTGGAATCATGCTAGAAAATTCAATGTAAAACCATCATTACTTGGCAACACCCTAAAGCAATATACATCAAAGACCTTCATCTAATCTTACAATCGAAATTACATTCATAGCTCAAAATATGCTAAAACAATTATAATTTCATGAAATCCCAACATAGTGTGCAGTGAAATTCATAACAGATAAGACCTATAAGTAAATCGACTTTAAATCATGCGGCTTCAGGTAAAGAGAGTTTAGCTATCATGGGTGAAAGGAACCCATGAAAGAAATTCATATATCTTAACCTTGGAGAATCCTTCAAGGTTATTGGAGGTGGAGAATTGAAGCTTTAATGAGAATCTTGAAATACAAATGAGTTTTTGAGACTTGGAATTGGAGATGAAATATTGGCTAAGTGTTTGGGTGAGTATTTAGGAATATCTTGAATGATATGAGGGTGAAATACGACTAGGTATAGCAATTTTAACACATGGGGACACTTAAGCCCCAGACCCAAAAGTTTTTGACCAGACTTGAAAAACTGCACAAAAAAATATACTATGGTGTGCCCTTGTAGCATCGTGCTAGGGGCGCACAGAGCTCTTTGGAAATCGCATTTTGTAATTTTGAATTTTGTTATGGTTACTCTTAAATCTAGTTAGATCAATTTCCCACTCAATTTGATCCCCCGAACAAAATTTTGAAGTTGAATTTTTGATACCACGCATGGATTTTGAGATATATAAAAATCATGATTTCGGACACTTCTGAGGCAAATTTTTAAGCACTTTTTGGGGTCGTTTCACCTGTTATCTACTTCCCATTTCCTACTCATCACTACCTTGGTTGGAATCATGATAGTAGGCAGGGCTTGATGTTAGCCATCACCAAATATCCATCAAAATAAAGGGATATAAACAATACATGCAAAACCTTAATCAAAGAAATGCAAAAATTCTAGGTTATTTCAAGTCAACTACTTATGGTTCCCACAATCACAAGTGGTGGGTGGTTAGCTACTCATGGCTAAGGAAAAATTAGTAACAATTAAAATAGATGACGAAGTTGAGAGTTTACCAAAAATAATGAAGAAAAAGAAGACCTCAAGTTGCAAACCTCAAGCTTGTATTAATGGAGAATGAGTACAATGGGATTTTTGCAATCTTAAAAAGTGGGTCTTCAAATTAAAAATGGAAATCTATGCTAAACCCTAGAAAAACCCTTAGAATATTCAAGAGAGAATATTGTAAGTGTTCTACAAAATATTCTAGTCTGAAGTCCCACTTCTATAACCCTATCATTATGTATTTATACTATATACAATTTCACCCTAAAAATTAAATAGAAAAGACAGCTGGCAGCAGGCACATCATGTAGGTATGACTCATAGGTCACTCGATGAGTCATAATCGGGTTCTCATGGTTAGTAATTGGCACTTTATACTTGACTGTTATGACCCACGATTACAAATCATGGCTTGCACTACGACTCGTATGCTTCTCTCAAAGTCTAGGCCTTCAGTTCTATGTCCAAATTTTTAGATCAATTTTTCTTGCTACCATTTTGCCTATATGAGTCATAGTGATACCTACGACTCATAGAGTGGCCTCGTAGGGCTAACCTTTACTTAGCAGATTCTTCATTTTTCTCATTGTTTCTTGCTATGAGAGAACCCCAAGACTCTTTGCTTGGGCTATGACTCGTATGATGGCCCGTATGTCCTGTATTTAAGCAAAAATCTACAATTTTCTCCTAAAGATCATGCCAACCTATCTTTTCTACAATAAAAACATAAAAACACATAAAACCATAAAAAGTCACATTAAGAACATGCAAAATCCCTTATTTTAGGCATAAAATATGCTGTATATTGATAGCATATCACCCCCGACAAGGTTGTTAAGGTATATTCCCCTCAATAAGTTACAGTCGGCCTAGCACCCCCAATAGGGTGATTAAGGCATAGCAACTCCGCAACAAGGTGTTATCAAATTGCAACATTATAGATACTTTTCATGAAATCAACACATCCATACATTACTTTCATCATCATAAAATCACTTGACATATAGGACATGTATTAAATCATCAATAACTCAAGAACCCTAAACTGGACATTTTATCAAACACTTGATGGGTGTATAATGCTAGTTTAAAATAATGCAATTCATGAGTGAAATCATGGAAGTAATATAATGTAAATCAACCCACTAACACTTGGTAACACCCTCATGCAATATACCTTGAAACCCTTCATCAAATCTCAAAATAGATGATAGATTTATAGCTCAAAATATGCTTAAATAGTCCATATTTCATGATACCCAACATAGTTCATAATAAAATTCATAGTATGAATACTTATAAGTAAATCAATCTTGAAACATGTAATTTATGTATAATAGAAGATTGGGATGAGAACTTGAAACCCACATACCTCAAGTTAGGAGAATTCCTTGATGAAGATTGAGATGAGAACTTGAAGCTTCAATGAATTCCTTATGATCAGGAATGAGTTTGGGACACTTGATTTTGAGTGAAATATTTGGTTAAGTGTTTGAGAGGGTTTTGGGGAATATCTTTAACGATATGAGGTTGAAAAATGACTAAGTATAGGTGTTTTTACGAATAGGGAAGCTTAGCCCCAAGACCCAAAGGCCTTGGACAGAAACAAGAAAATGGAGCAAAAATAACACTGTTCCACCCCCTGGCCGCGTTGCTCCAGGGGCGCGAATCGTCACTGGGATTTGTAAATTTTGGAAAACAAAATTTTGATATGGATGCTCCAAAATTAGGCTTAGACCCATTCCCCATTCAAATTTTCCCCCTAATAAAGAATATGAAGTAAAATTTTTGATATCATGCATGGATTTTTAGAAATATGAAAATTATGATGATGGGCATTTTCAAGGCACATTTTCGAGCACTTTTTGGGGTATTTCAATATATCCCCCTTATGAACATTCATTCCCGAATGCTAAAGAAATATATATAAGAACAATAATCATGATGTAATCATTCCCAACAAGAATGCAATAATGAACTTAAACACCATTTTCAAAAATCTCAACATAAGTGTCAAAATCTCCATGAACTTGTCAACATAAACATGAATGCATGCATACGGCATAAGGGCTAATACATAAGACTTGAAATCACATAAGGGACTTAGAATTAGTACTTTAGGCTTAAGTAGAATAGAATCGATAGGAATATCGCCTTTGCATGTACGCCTACGCTTTCCATGTGGCACTTTCAACTTGTTGGTTTCTCAAAAGAACCTTGACGGAAGCAACATCCTTATTACTCAAACTCTTCACTTGCCTATCAAGAATTTCTACCAGGACCTCTTCATAAGTCAATTTGTCCTCACCAATACCCACAACATCAAGAGGCATAATAGCACTTGGGTCACCTACACACTTTCTTATCATAGATACATGGAAGATAGGATGAACCATATCCATATCATTGGGCAACTCCAACTCATAGACCACCTTACCTATCCTCCTCAACACCCTATAAGGACCTATAAATCTTAGACTCAATTTACTATTCTTATAAAAAAGAACAACACCTTTCATGGGTGAGACCTTCAAATAGACCCAATCACCAACTTTAAATTTAAGCTCCTTTCCCCCACATCGGCATAGGACTTTTGATGTCTTTGGGCTTTTTTCAACCTTTCCATTATTAACCTTACATTCTCTAAGGCCTCTATAAGTAGATCTGGACCAAACAAATCCATCTTCTCTACCTTAAACCATCCAACTGGCGACCTACAATGTCTACCATAGAGAGCCTGAAAATGAGCCATACTAATGCTAGAGTGATAGCTATTGTTTTTAGCAATCTCAATGAGTGAGAAGTGAATTGAGCACCACAATCCTATTTGATATACGAAGGCATCCCATGCAATCTAACCAATTCATGAATGTACAACTTAGTAAAATCTTCGGCACCATAAGTAGTCTTAACTGGTACGAAATGAGTCTACTTTATCATTCTATCAACCACAAACCAAATGGAGTCAAAATGCTTTCTAGTTTAAGGCAACCAACCACAAAATCTATGTTAATTTCCTCCCACTTCCATGTAGGAATCTCTATATCTTGGGCTAGGCCACCGGCCTTTGATGTTCGACTTTGTTTTGTTGGCACTTATGGTAACCAAAGAAAAACTTAGCAATGTCTCTCTTCATGTAACCTTGCAAAAAAACTTCTGTCAAATCTCTATACATCTTAGTAGAACCGAGGTAAATAGAATAGGAATAATTATGAGCCTTATCAAGAATCTTCTTTCTTAAGTCATTAACACAAGGCATACACAATCTACCTTACCTAAGGGCACCATCTCTCCCATGGGAGAAAATCTCCACCTTGCCATCTCCCATGAAGGCCTTCAATTCTAATAAGGCGGGGTCAAGATCTTGCTTTGCCTTTGCCTCCTCAACCTATGAAGACATAGAGCCATCAACAACCACAGTACCCCCATTATCAACCTCTTCCAGCCTAACTCCCAATCTAGCCAACCGATAAACCTCCCTAGCCACTTCTTTGCCCCTATCATCAACATGTGCTAAGCTACCCATAGACACCCTACTCAAAGCATCGGTCACAACATTAGCCTTTCCGGGGTGATAATGCACACTCATATCAAAATCTTCAAGAAGCTCTAACCATCTTCATTGCCTCAAGTTGAGATCTTTTTGGGTGAACACATATTCCCAACTCTTATGATCGGTAAACACATCAACATGCACCCCATATTAGTAATAAAGTCAAATCTTTAAGGCAAATGCCATGGCAGCATACTTAAGATCATGGGTAGGATAATTCTTTTCACGTACCTTATGTTGTCTAGAGGTAGAAGCTATCACCTTACTATTTTGCATCAAGACATAACCTAAACCAATTCGAAATTTTGGCCACCCCCTTGAGTTGGTAAGCTGCCAACTTCACTTTCTCCTCCAATCTATTACCCATAATGGACAACACTTTATATACTTTATCAATAAATTCTTGGTCTTCATTCACTTTAGACCCATGCAACTTCAGTGGGTTCACGATAGAGACAAGATAGGAGCAGAGACAAGTTTATCATTCAAAGTTTGGAAACATCTTTCACGCTCATCGGTCCACACAAACTTTGCCTTCTTTTAAGTCTACTTAGTCATAGGAGAAGAAATAGAAGAGAACTAATTCACAAACATCCGGTAGTAACCCGCTAAGCCTAAAAAGCTCCTAACGTCTAATCAAGTCAAAGGTCTAGGCCAATTTCTAATTACTTCCATCTTCTTATGATCCACGTTTATACCATCACTCGACACCACATGACCTAGGAATGCTACATCTTTCAACCAAAACTCATATTTCCCATAATTTGCATACAACTTCTCCTCCCTCAAAATTTGTAATACCACCCTCAAGTGATCCACATGCTCCACCTTGCTATTGGAATAGATCAAGATATCATGAATAAACACTACCATAAACAAATCAAGGTAGGGTTTGAAGACCATATTCATAGGATCCATGAACATACCTAGTGCATTGGTCAACCCAAAATACATAACCACAAATTCATAGTGCCCATATCAGTTAGAAAGGCCATCTTGGGAATGTCACACTCCTTCACTTTCACTTGGTGATACCCGGACCAAAGATCAATCTTAGAGAAGTGACTAGCCACTTGAAGTTGGTCAAAAAAGATCATCAATCCTTGCTAGAGGGTACTTATTCTTGATGATAACTTTATTAAGTTACCGGTAGTCAACACACATTCTAAGAGAACCACCCGCTTTCTTCACAAAAAAAATTGGTACACCCCAAGGTGATTGACTAGGCCTAATAAAACCCTTCTCCAATAAATTCCTCAATTGCTCTTTCAACTCCTTCAACTCAGCTGGGGCCACATGATAAGGGAGAATGGAAATGGGTTGAGTATCGGGAAGGAGATCTATGGCAACATCTATTTCCTTGTCGGGAGGAACATCGAGAAGCTTATTAGGAAAGATATCAAGGAACTCATTCACCANTACAATCAATAGAGGCATAATATGCATGCAACCAATCCATCCCAAGAACTACATTAAAATCCACCATTTCAAACTCAACAAAATCACAAGGTTATATTTCATGCAAAATGAAAAGGGGACAATTTCTATAGACCTTTCTAGCAATAATGGATGCACCAATAACACTAGACACTTCATAAGACTTACACAACAGTTTGAGTTCAACATGAAACTTTTTGGCAACAAAAGGAGTAACAAAAGAAAGAGTGGTACCTGGGTCTATCAATACATACACATCAAAATTAAAGACTTTTAACATACCAGTGACAACATTGGACACCTCATCTACCCCTTGTCTTCCTTGAAGGGTCTATCAATACATACACATCAAAATAAAAGACTTTTAACATACCGGTGATGACATCGGGTACCTCATCTACCCCTTGCTTCCCATGAAGAGCATATAACCGATTGTGCCTTGGGGCACCACCTTGCTGACCTTCCCTTCCCAAAGGAACCGCATTTGTACCCTAGACTTGTTGATGACCATCTCTACCCTTGTTTTGATTACGACGATAATCAATCATCTTGTGACCCATTTGTCCATAACTAGCAAGCATTAGTGTTCCTTAAACATGGGCCATCATGGCATCTACCACATCTTGGGTATATAACATTAGGACCCACAAAACCACCACCTTAGACCCTTGGGTTATCATCAGCAAACCTCTTGTTAGGAGCATGGGAAAACCCTTGGCCTTGATAAAAATTGGCCACACTTAGGACCTTGGAACCTATCCTCAAAACGAGCCCTCTTGGCCTCATTACCCCTTCTCTTTTTTAACTTTTCCCATACCAATTATTCGACATAAGTCATGAGGTATCACAAGTCCATATCACCAATCAACATAAAAGCACGACACTCCTCATTCACCAAATTGGATACACACATCAAAAACTTGTTCATCTTAGACCTCGGGTCAGCAACTAATTGTGGAGCATATTTAAAGTGTTAGTTGAACTTGAGGGCATACTTACTTACGCTCATGGACCCTTGCTTCAAATACATGAACTCTATCATTTTGGCCTCCCTTAGCTCAAGTGGGAATAATAGATTAAGATAGGCTGCCTTAAACTCCTTCCAAAAAATCACATTGTTGTTCCCCTTCTCCTCATTCCACTAAGTAAACCAAATTTTGGCCACCCCCTTGAGTTGGTAAGCTGCCAACTTCACTTTCTCCTCCAATCTATTACCCATAATGGACAACACTTTATATACTTTATCAATAAATTCTTGGTCTTCATTCACTTTAGACCCATGCAACTCCAGTGGGTTCATCTTCATGAAGTCTCTTACCCTAGATGCTAGTGTAGATGCATGAGCGGCTTGGCCCCTTTAATTGATTTGATTGGTTATGGCTTTAGCTAGCTTGGCAATAGCATCTCGAAACTCTTCATGAGCCAGTTATTCTTCGGGTGTACAAGCTCTTCTTCATCTTCGAATAGGCATGATCTAGGATAACAAAGGACATTCATTAGGGGAAAGCCTTACCTTAACTTCTATAGCACGACATGGATCAAGAAGAAGGGAAACATTTCCTAAACTGACTTTGATCCTCTTACTCATAGTTGTGGTGCATTTCACAACCATGAATAAGAGTCTAATTGACGTGATGTGTTAGATGTTTAGGACCACTAAAAACCTAGTGCAATGATACCAAGCTTGTCATAACCCCAGCCTAGGGCCTAGATGTGACATGGCGAATGGGAACCCAAAACAAACTTGTTAGGATATCATTTTACACATCCTTGGTCATAAAAGCAAGTAAACAACAATAAAAGGATAAAAATAAGGATAAAGGGGCTAAGAGAAGTCTTTCATAGCTTAAAACATCAAAGAGTCATAGCTTAAACTATAATTACATAACTTGTCCAACAATACCTCTAGCATAAATTGCGCGGGGGCCATAAAAACATTCCAGGCTCACCCTTATAGTCATAAGCATCTAAACAAAGATAATAGAGTCTAAACATGACTAGGATCAATATCTATTGCCCTTGGAATCGAAGACTCACCAAAGTTTCTTCAAGAGATAGTACTAGCCATGCGAAGTAGGAGGATGATCAAGCGGAGCTTCGGTTCCTACATGGTAACATCATGTAGACATGGAGTATGCTTAGTACATTTAAATGTACTAAGTATGTAGAATAGAATGCAACAAGAGATAAACAACATAATGAACATGCATAATCATAAGCAAGAGATAGTATATTAGCAATATTGCATGCATGATCAATGCATGAAGTAAAACATGCTTATATGGAAACATAGTACATGTGTAGGAAGAGACCAACATCATAGACCAAGGAATTTAGTACTTGGAATCCAAGGCCTACCAACCCTTGAAAGGTGATTAAGGCAGCTATCCCTCAATTTATAGTACAAGCCTAGCACCCCCCAACAATATGGTCAAGCTATATACCCCTCAACATGGTAGTATGGGCCTAGCATCCCCTGACAAGGTGGTCAAGGTATATGCCTCTCAACAAGGTAGTGCGGGCCTAGCACTCATCAACATTGTGATTGAGGCATAACACCCCCTAAGCAAGGTGTGGTCAACTTGCAACTCTATAGGGAATTTTCATGAAATCAACACATCCATACATTACTTTCATCATCATAAAGTCACTTGACTCATAGGCCATGCATTATACAATCAAGTACTCAAGAACCCTAATACGAACATTTTATCAAATACTTGGTGGGTGTGTAATGCTAGTTTAATTTTAAGCAATTCAAGAGTGAAATCATGTAAGATATATAATATAAATCAACCCACCAACACTTGGTAACACACTCATGCAATTTACCTTGAAACCCTTCATCAAATATCAAAATAGATCATAGATTCATAGCTCAAAATATGCTTAAACAATCAACATTTCACAAACTCCCAACATATCAAATATCAAAATAGATCATAGATTCATAGCTCAAAATATGCTTAAACAATCAACATTTCACAAAATCCCAACATAGTTCATAATAAAATTCATAGTAAGAATACACATAAGTAAACCAATCTAGAGAACATGTAATTTACACAAAATAGAAGATTTGGCACCATGGGTGGAAAGACCCAATGGTTGAAACGTATATACCTCAACTTTGGAGAATTGCTTGATGAAAATTAAGATAAGAACTTGAAGCTTGAATGAATTCCTGAAGATTTGAAATGAGTTTGGGACACTTGATTTTGATTGAAACATTTGGCTATGTGTTTGAGAGGGTTTTGGGGAATATCTTGAATGATATGAGTTTGAAAAATGATTAAGTATAGGTACTTTTAGGCATAGGGAGGCTTAGACCCAAGACCTAAAGGCCCTAGACTGAAATAAGAAATAGGAGAAAAAATAACACCGATCCGCGCCATGGCCGCGTCGCTCTAGGCGGGTGGATTGTCTTTAGAATTTGCAAATTTTGGAAAACAAAATTTTGATACGGTTGCTCTAAAATTTGGTTAGATGCATTCCCTATTAAATTTTCCCCCTGATCAAGAATATGAAGTCAAATTTTTGAGATAATGCATGGATTTTGAAATATATGTAAATTATGATTATGGGTATTTTTGAGGCACAATTTTGGGCACTTTTTGGGGTGTTTCACGAAGTGTAGGTTATGCCCTATGAGTTGCTTTATATAGAAAATGGCTTGGTAAGGGCCGAATGTGATCCAATTCTTAGGGAAGGCATACATACTAACTTGAGTTTCACCAGGGTGATCGCGATTTGCCTGTTCATACAGAGATATGTTGAAGGGGAGATGATATATTAGTAATATGTCATACTATGGCCTGGTTCTAGTATAGACATAACTCTTTGGAGTCTGGTTGTCCTCAATACTATTATGTACTGTGATTGTCCATGTTTTCTTTAGGCAATGGGGATTTATGAGGTTGTGGTATACTAGGCCTTAGCTCGGCATGGTTCTTTGGTGTTTTATGATATATATACTCTCCGATGTTCTGCTAATGGTTTTTATGCAATGGTTCTATCACGCCCTAAGACTGTACCCTTAGAGTGGCTGAAACTTGTAGAACCATTACTGATTCCACAAGAGAACCACCTGGCCTTATTGTCACATCATCAACTCAACAGCGAAGAAAGCACTCAAAAAGAAAGACATCATGTGAGTAAAATATAACTCTACTAAATTATAGTTTTCCAATGTAATAAGTTGGACTATAAAATAGTCATCGAATCCTCTAATCAAATGTCTATGAAGCCTCTACTCAACAATCTTGATGGTGCCATGAGAGGCCATAGACACCCAAAATTCAGTAAGAAAAAGTACTCAATAAAAATATGAAGAAAAAGGGCCCCTCCAGAAAGTATAGAGGGCTTACCATCTCTAGAAGTTATTAATCCAGACCTCAACGATGCACGGGCAAAAGTCCCCTAACACCTATATCTGCACCATAAAATGATAAAGGCCCCAATGGATGTCAGTACATTGAATATATTGATATATAAAATAGCTCAAGAAAATAAAGCTCAACTTACTAATCTCGACTCAAGAACTCATGCTCAATTCAATACATGCAAGTTTAAAGTAAATCATGCTTTCAAAATTAACACTCAGTAAAAATATACTTAATTTGAAATTATCATGTCAGTCAAGGCTGCTTAAGAGTTTCTCTCAATTGACATCTAATCCCATCACCTTTAATTTGGTGATGCACAACAAAGGCAATGTTATTGGCATGCCCACCTTATACGTGCCGCCGTAAATGATGATCAACTCTCTCTTAAATCTATAGTAAATGTCCACTATTGGGACAAGAGATGCTAAAACGAGCTGCACGACTATTCTATGTTAGCAATGTAGTTCTATGGGTTAAAACAAATATTTACTCGCTCCCAACTCGATACTCGGTACTCCTTCAAGTACTAAAACATGCTTAACTCAATCAATGAATGCAATCTCCAAATGTTCAATCAATGACATCAAAATATCAAACTCATTGGGTTATCATCTCAACTAGTCTCAGTTACATATCAACTTAGTCAACCAATGCAAACAATCAAGCTTGACTCAGATGGTTATTTAGACTCACTCAAATTGACTCATCATGCAATATAAGTAAGTGTCATGGTAGTATAATTGATCATGTTCATTATGCTTTTCATGCTCCATAATGCTCAAATTTCTCAACTCATCAATTTAACATCAACTGAAACCTCAACATAATATATGCATAGAATGTTATAGAATTATGCAATTTAGGGCTCATATTAGCAAGTATGAAACTTTACCCCAATGTTATATGAAATTCGTACAATGTAGTAAGTGCCTCATATATTATCAAGAGAATTCCTAATGAATAATGAATTTCAGTTATAGAATAATAGAATTTTCCAAATCTCAACTCTTTTCCAAATAGGACTCAAGAAGATGAAAGGGGCATGTGAACGGATGTGGTTCAATACTTTAGTAAGCCTTACATACCTGGGAATAGAAGAAACAATCAAACATCAATGAATCCTCATGTTAGAATCAAGACACCTTACTATTCTCCCTCTTCTAATATTCTTCATGAAAGCCCTAAGTGTGATCATTGATGGAAGAATATGCTTAGGGTTGTATTTTAGGACTTAAATTATGTCTAAAATATCCAAGGGTTAAATTAGAAAGGGTAGGAATAAACAAAATTATCCTCCTTAAAATCTATCGCCTGAGACTACTAAACCCCGTCTATGTGTTTTAGAGCATTCTACTAGTCATAGATAGCAGCTCGTGAAAGAAAGCTCTGAAAATTTGAGTTACTACAAATTGGCGTAAGACCTCTTCTACAAGCCATAAATGTTTTAAAGGTCGTAAACTACATCTCAAAAATTAGGTGTTCTGAAATTTGAGTCATTGGAATTTTTCACAAAGCCTCCTCTATGAGTCATAAACGGTTCTAAGAGTTGTAAACCTCTTTTCGTATATAGGCCTCGAACATAGAAAATTTCTCCAAGTAATCTGGGATTTTACGAGACCCATTCTACAAGTCTTAAATGGTCCTCATGAACCTTCTTTTGCAGTTTTCTTTATCTATATTAGCATCATCTGTGCATTCACTCAAGATTATGTAGAAGGAATTAGGGGGTATTATATTATCTTCCCTTTTGGATTATTCATCCTCGAATAAAGAGAAATTGAGGGATTTAGGTCAAGGCACGAATCTCCCTATGGACTCTAATAATCAACCAATTATCATCTCACCCATGGAATCAATAAATCAAGAAATTTAGCAAGTAAACAATCAAGTAGTCAATACATGACATCACTCCTCACTCGGACTGCAGAAGTCTATTGTCTATCATAATACGAATGAAAGATGATCTCAAGGAATAGGAATTTTAAGAATTTAGAGGGAATTATTTACCATCAACTCTATCATCATCAGCAGGCAGGAACAAATGAGGGTATATGACCTTCATATCCTCGTCCATCTTTGAAGTAGCTTTTTATACAAATTGGTTCCTCCACAATACTTTGACATATGCAATCTCTTTAGTTCTCAACTTGTGAACCTAACGATCAAAGATTTGGACATGAACCTCCTTATAACTTAGACTGTCTTTCAGTCCAACACTCTCGACAGGCATAACTAACTGCGGATCTCCCAAGCACTTTTTAAGCATAAAAATATGGATAACTGGGTGTATAGATGCTAACTCTTTTAGTAACTCTAACTCATAAGCCACATTCCCTTTCTCTTAATGATTTAATAAGCGCTAATGTACCTCTGGCTCAACTTTCCTTTCTTTTCAAACCTCATCACACCCTTCATAGGTGACACTTTCAAATACATCCAATCATTAACCTCAAACTCTAAGTCTCTCCTTCTAACATCTGTGCCAGATTTCTATCTACTCTGTGCAATCCTCAAACTTTCTAGAATGATCTTCACCTTCTACATAGCATGATGAACCAATTCTTGTCCAATCAACTATGCTTCACCTACCTCAAACCATCCAATCGGCAATCTATACCTCCTCCCGTAGAGTTCCTCATATCGGGCCATTTGAATGCTCAAACAAAAGCTTTTGTTATAAGCAACCTCAGTCAAAGGCAAGTAGTCATCCCAATTACCTTTATAGTTAATGGTATAGGCTCTCAACATATACTCCAATGTTTGAATAGTACGCTTTACTTGTCCATTGATCTATGGGGAAAAGCGATGCTAAGGTGCACTGTCATACCAAAAACCTTCTGAAAATACCTCCAAAACTAAGTAGTAAATTAAGTTCCTTCCTCTTATGCACATCCTTCTTTAACTATAATAAAATAGGATCTTGATCTTGTTTCTCCTTCACCTCTACTACTAAAGTTGATGTAGATCATTATGCACAAGAACTCCTCCTTCGGTTGATTCATCTAGTTGAACTCCCAATTGTGCCAGTCGGTGATCCTTTTTTTCCAAATCCTTTTTCTCTTCCTCTACATGGCCAGTACTCCTAATAGATAACCTGCTAAGAGCATCAGTCACCATAGTAGCTTTATGTGGATAGTAGAGGGTGCTTATATTATAGCCTTTGAGCAACTCAAGCCATCTTCTCTGCATCAAGTTAAGCTCTTTCTGGGTGAAGACTAATTGTAGGCTCTTAGAGTGGCGCCATAGTTTAAGATCAAACACTACTGCCACCAACTCAAAGTCATAAGTGAGGTAGTTCTTCTCATGCAACTTAAGCTATCTAGAAGCGTAGGCAATAACCTTCCTTCCTTACATCAAAACACATCTAAATCCCACTCTGGAAGCATAGTTGTAGATGAAAAATCCGTCTTTCTCATCAAGCAAGGTTAACATTGGTGCGATAGTTAATCTTATTTTCAGCTCTTAGAAGCTTCTGTCTCACTCGTCAGACCATTGAAACTTGACCTTCTTTTGAGTCAATTTAGTCAATGATGTAGATAGGGAAGAAAACCTATCAAAAAGCCTCTGATAATTGCTATCTAATCATAGAAAACTCCTTATATTAGTCGGTGAGTTTGGCCTTGGCCAGTTCTTAACTATGTCGATGTTTGAGTGTCCATTCAAATTCCCTCTTCAAAAAACCACATGGCCCAAGAAAGCCATGGATTTGAGCCAAAACTCATACCTTAAAAACATTGCATATAACTCATTATCTCTTAGAATGTGCAAAGCAATCCTATGGTGACTGGCATGCTCCTCTTCATCTCTAGAATACACATAAATATCATCAATGAACATGATCACGAACATGCCAAGATACTATTTGAATACTTTGTTCATCAAATCCATAAAGGCTGCAGATGTATTTCTAAATCCAAAAGACATTACCGTCAAGATACTGCCTGAATACTCTTTTCATCAGTTCCATAAAGGTTACAGGTGCATTTGTCAAAGCAAATGATATCACTATGAACTCGAAGTGATCATTTTGCATTTTAAAAGCCTTATTTGGGATGTCACATTCCCTCACTTTCAATTGGTAATAGCATGACCTGAATTCTATCTTAGAGGAACAATGTCAAACAAGTCATCAATCTTCAAAAGGGGATACTTATTATTGATTATTACCTTATTCAACTAATAATAGTCAATACACATCCTTAGGGAACCATCCTTCTTTCGTACGAACAAGATTGGAGAAGCCCATGGAGAGATATTCCGCCTTATGAATCCCTTTTCTAGTAAATCCCTCAACTGCTCCTTTAACTCTTTCAACTCTATAGGGGTCATTCTATATGGTGGAATAGAAATAGGTTAGGTGTCAGAAAGTACATTAATTCCCAAGTTGATCTCCCTATCAAGAGGGACTTCAGGCAGATCCTCAGGAAATACATTAGGAAACTCACTCACGATCAGGACAGACTGAAGAATAGGGGCTCATCTTCATCAGACTTAACTTGCATGAGGTGATAGATATGTCCCTTAGGGATCAGTCTCCGGGCCTTGAGGTAAGAAATGAATTTACCCTTTGGTGTAACAGAATCTCCCTTCCACTCAATGACGGGCTCATTCAGAAATTAAAATTTGACAGTTTGGGTTATGTAATAAACAGAGGTATAGCATGCTTAAAGCCAGTCTATAAAAAGGATCATATCGAAATCAACCATCTCTAAGTCAATCAAATTAGCAAGTGTATCCCTATGATATAAGGACACTACACAACCTCTATAGATTCTATTGGCTTGAATGGGCTCACCAAAATGAGTAGAAACAATCAACAACTCAAGCAAACACTCAAGAAGGATCTCAAATCTACCAGCCACATATGACATCACAAAGGAACAAGTGGCACCCAGATTAAGTAAAGCACAACAATGAAATGTAAAATCTCAAGAATACCCATCACAACATCTGGTGCAACCTCTTGGTCTTATTGATTCCCCATAAAAAATAAATAGTTTGTCCTACCGCCTGCCCCTGATGCAGCACCTCTCTAGTTACCCCTTGCTAGTTGTACTATTGTAGAGGATTGGGACTTGTTGTCCCATATTGAACACTCCCTTTGAAAATGGCCTTGCTAGCCTTACTTGTAGCAACCATTCCAATTATCACTACATTCTCCCAGATGCATCCTAGCCCATTTCCCACAAGGTGGATTCCATTCAGATCTAAGAGTCACAATGACTTGAGACTATACACCCTATGCCCTAAAGTTTGGCTGATGTTGGGACTTCTGACTTGGTACACTGGCTAAATATTGTGCATAGCTAGAGGACCTTTTCTTGAAATGAGACCTATCTTCTTTCCCTTGCTTGGTCTAGTTACACTCAGACCCTATTGACTTCGCCTTCTTACTCAGATACTCCTCTTTTTCCATCATGTTATCCTTCTCAGTTTGTTAGGAATAAACTATCATTCTAGAAATACCAATACCTTGAATTAGCAATGCAGCCTTGATCTCCCTCTTCACATGTCTACCTAACCCAAATATGAATTATCTCATCCTTACTCTCATATCCTGGGGCATACCTAGCCAACTAGAGGAATTTCAGGATGAACTCATTAACAGTTAGCCATCTTATTTTAGATTCATGAGCTCCTCACCCTTGCTTCTCTTAAATCCTGAGGAAAGAAGTGATCAAGGAAGGTACTCTCAAACTCATCCCAAGTAGGGGGCTCAGTATCCTCAGCTCGACTCTCCTTCCTTATGGTACTAAACATTAGTCGCATCGTTAAGCTGATAGGCAGCAAGCTCCACTCTTTCAGTCTCGATCATATGCATAGTTTTCAACATGTTTCACCTCTCATCAATGAAGTTTTTAGGGTCTTCCTTAACCTTTGATCAAGTGAAGACCGATGGGTTCATCCTAAGAAAGTCTCAGTTCAGTATCAGTCATTAGCTCTTGAGAGCTAAAATTAGGAGTCTGCGAGAATTGATTCTCTCTCTGAATAGCTACCAATTGTGTGAGCATGGTGATTGCTCCTTTGAAATCAATGTCTATGGTAGTGGCAGGTGGAGTGGTAGGTGTCACACAAATACTAGCAGTTCTGGTCGATTAACTTTGGGCCCTTAATTCTATCTAAGGAGGCACCTCTAGAATAGGGTTCTCAGCATTGATGGTTAAAGTATTCCTTTAGTTATGGTATGGTTAGGAGGCATGATCTGAAAGTGTATAATGAATGAAATAGAAGAGTGTGTTGTAGGGTTTTAACTTTATTACACGAACTCAGAATACAAGAAAGTGTAATAGTTCCTAATGTCCTATAGCCTCTTCCTTATGAAGTATGGTGCATAACATGCCCTTAAATAAGACTCTACTAGACACAACTTCATACACTCCTTAGGACACTTGAACTTTATGCTATGACACAAAGTTTGTCATGCCTCGGGAGGGTACCCTTGCATGGCTGACACTTGAAGAACCATTGTTGATTCCCTAAGATAACCACCTGGCCTCATCATCACATCATCAACTCTAAAGGGGAAGAAAAAACTCAAATAGAAAGACAATATATGAGTAAAATATAACTCTTCTGCATCATAGTTTTCCAATGAAATAAGTTGGAATACAAAATACTAATCAAATCCTTTACTCAAATATCTAGGAGGCCTCTACTAAACAATATAGATGGTGCCATGACAGGTTATGGACACCACGAATCAAAAAAGAAAAGTACTAAATTAAAGTAAGAAGAAAAAGGGCTCCTTCAGAAAGCAAGGATGGCTCACCAACTTTGGAACTGTACTGATCTAGACCTCAATACTGCACAGGCTGATATCCTCTATACCTGTATCTGTATTGTAAAATGATGTAGGGCCCAAATTGATGTCAATACATAGAATATACTAGTATGTAAAAGAGCTCAAGAAAAATAAAGCTCAATTCACTCATCTCGACTCAACGACTTATGCTCAACTTAGTACATGCAAGTTTAAAGTAAATCATACTTTCAAAATATATATAGTAAAAATAATCTCAGTTTCAAATTATCATGGTCAATCAAGGTTACTTAGGAATTTCTCTTAACCGGTGTCCAATACCATCACCACTAGTTTGGTGATGCACAATGAATGTGACATCATTGTCATGCCTGTCCTATACACGACATGGCAAAGGATGATCAACACTTTGTTATCTCTATAGTAAATGTCTACTTTTGGTACAAGAGTTGCTAGAATGAGCTGCATGACTATCCTACGCTGGCAACGTAGTTCTATGAGTTAAAGCAGATGTTTACTTGCTGCCAGTTTGTTGTTCAGGTCTCCTCCCAAGACTATAACATGCTCAACTAAATCAATCAACTTAATCCTCAAATGCTCAATCAATCACATCAAAATCTCAACATCATTGGGTTACTTCATCTCAATACATCTCAGTTACTCATCAACTTAGTTAATCAATATAGATAATCAAACTCAACTAAGACTCAGACGGTCATTTAGACTCACTCAAATTGACTCATCATGTAATGCAAGTAAGTGTCATGGTATTATAATTGAACATGTTTGTTATGCTTTTCATGCTCTATGATGCTCAAATTTCTCAACTCATCAATTCAACGTCAACTCGAACCTCAACTCAATACATTCATAGAATTATACAATTTAGGGCTCATGTTAGCAAGTATGAAATTTTATTTTGATATCACATCAAACCCACACAATATCGCAAGTACCTCATACATTGTAAGGAGAATTTATGATAAATCAAGCATTTTAGTAATAGGATAATAGAATTTCCTAAATCTCAACTTTTTCCTGAATTTGACTAAGAAGATAAAAGGGTGTGTCAATGGATGTGGTTCCATACTATAAAAAAACCTTACATACCTGGGAATGGAAGAAACTTTCAAACATCAACGAATCCTCATGCTAGAATCAAGACTTCTTGCTCTTCTCCCTCTTCTAATGTTCTTTAGGAAAGCCCGAAGTATGATGATTGGTAGAAGAATATGCTTAGCGGTATATTTCAGGACATAAGTTAAGTCCAAAATGTCCAAGGATTAAATTAAAAAGGGTAGGAATAGACAAAATTACCCTTCTTAAGAATTATCACCTGAGTCTACGAGACCCCATCTATTGGTTGTAGAGCATTCTATAGGCCATAGATAACCTCTTATGAAAGAGGGGTCTAAAAATATGAGTTACTATAAATTGGCACGAGACCTCTTATATGAGTCATGAAATGTTTTATGGGTCATAAACTACCTCTTGTAAACAATGAGTTCTAAAGTTTGAGTTACTGGAATTTGTCATAAAGCCTCCTCTACGAGTCATCAATAGTTCTAAAAGTCATAAAACTCCTCTCATATCTAGGTCTCCAACTTAGAAAATTTCACCAAGTCATCTAGGGGTTTTATAAGACTCATTCTATTAGTCATAGAGCCATCTACGAGTCGTAAATGGTCCTCGTGAACCTTCTTCTGTAGTCTATTCTAAGTATCATCTCTACATTCATTCCATATTAGGTTGAAGGATTAAAGGGTGTTACAGGTTCTTTCCATCTGATTCTAGGGTATTTTTTATATTTGAGAGAGGTGGTGATTGTGATTGTTTTAGTTGGATTAAGATTTTTGGATACTTAAGTTGTGAGGTCGTCGCCGATCTTCACTTTGGGAATGACATGACTCTGGAGTTTCAGATCTGAATATACTAGTTCAGTGAGTGACTATCGATATCTTGTTGCAGATAATGCTCCCTATCACTATTAAACACTGGTAGCCACGTCTGTAGAGTTTAAGTCCTAGGTGACGCTACTCATGGACTTGTGTCCTATTGGTTGAGACTGTGATGCTAGGTGGCGTATGTAGATTCTGAGGACTGAGCGCCTACTGAGTTTTAGGATAAGGACCCCATGATTGATGGTATATGGGGTTGGGGCCCGTGATTGACACTTTGATGATGATACACTATTAGTGTTCTAGGGGAACTTTTTCTCTCGCAGGGGGATACATCCCACCGTAACATTAATGGTCAGACCACTTGGCCTTGGCTAATGGACTAACTAGAGGCTAGGTCGGACGAC
>DF364624.1:9599-20901 GCA_000787875.1 Solanum virginianum | reverse complement strand
ATAGATTCGAATCACATAATACACTAGCTCTATGAAAAAATAAATTGAGGGCTTTGAAATATAAAATTGGGATAATTTTAAATATGTACAAAAATTAATTAATTTACAACAAATGTAGCCCATGCTTTAAACATAAAAAGTAGCCTCAAATTAGCGGAACTATACATGATTATACAATATAACTTGCCAAAAGTTATAGAAAGTATGCACTGACTATACAATGTATATTACTTATACATAAACTATACACTAAATATATATTATGATACACAATATACACTGACTATACATGTCTATACAACGACGGACTAATTTTTTTTGTGATTATCTTTACTGAAGCATCCCTCAGTGTAATTATCCCTTATAAAATTTATACGAAAAATCCAAGATTTCAGGTCCAACTTGAGATTTGAATTTATTGGTAAAATTATTTCCCAATACTATATACAACTTGCAACTAAACTAAGATTCTTATTTTTTGAATTTGAATGAAACTTATTCATTCAAAGAAAAAAGGACAAGAAATGCCAGTATTCAGAAATGGCTATAAGACAAATTAACATGAGTGACTATATGCATTAATTTCAGTTGTTTAGTAAAACACGTACATATGTGTGATATTACATTGGGGGTTGGTGAAAGAATCAGAGTATATAATTAAGAAGTGTACCATATATTGATGTTCAATTATGTCAGAGAGACATTATTGTAAAAGTAATTTATAATGTTAATTACAAAGTTAAGTGACCTTAGAAACTTTAATACTCAATGTATTATAACATGATTTAGCATATATTAGTATATCTTATTTGTATTTACAAGTATACAATATGATATTCCCTCTGTGTAACGATTTGGTCCAACACTGTGAAGTATTGTCAGTTCTTGAGCCTGGCCCACCACAGATTTATCCCTCTGAGCTCACCCCAAAAGGCGCATCACAGTATATAGATCAGTCTTTTACTTAAATAGCCCACGACTCTCCCTCTCTTTTTCGATGTAGGATTTGCCTAAGTGAGTCAGGCGTTACGTATCGTCGTCCCTGCACTCACCCCCCAGGGACTCAGCGTCCTCGCTGAGGTTTGCCCCACCACCATACTAGTCGAGAGTTCGGAAAAGAGAGGGAGAGTCCTGGGCTATTTAAGTAAAGGACAGGTCTATATACTGTAAGACGCCTTTTGGGGTGAGCCCAAAGGGACAAATCCGTGATGGGTCAGACCCAAGAACGGACAATACTTCACAGTGTTGGGCCGGGTCATTACACTTTGATCCCTTTTATGATGACACTTGCATTAAGAAAAAAATGACTTTACTATTTTGCCCTTATTTAATATATATTAATTATTTTTTTATTTCTTTTTAATTGATCAAACAACAACAACAAAAATAATTATTAATACCATAATTATCCATAATAATTTTGATTAAACAAGAATAGAATTAAGACGATAATAACAATGATCAACAACAATAACATATCTAGTGGAATCCCACAAGTGGGGTCTGGGGAGGATAGAATGTATGCAGACCTTATCACTACCTCTATTCATAGAGGTAAAGAGGTTGTTTCCTGAGAACTCTCGTCACAAAAATCCATAAGCAGAATAAATTAGATATGGAAAAAAGGAAAGAACAAGAAAAGGAAACAAAAAGAGCGACTAATAACGAAAAACATATGATAATATGTAAATACAATAAAATTATCATATATAACAATCATGGATAAAATAGGAAGAACAATGACATTTGTGCATCACTTTTGTGAAATGACATATATTAAGAATAATTTATTTATAATAAAGAAGATACAGGAAACAACCGCTCTACCTCTATGAGGTAGAGGTAAGGTCTGCGTACATTCTACCCTCCCCAAACCCTACTTATAGGATTTTACTGGATATGTTGTTGCTGTTGTTAAGATATATAAAAAGGATCGAGGGGAGTACTAAATAAGTCATTTTGGTAGAAGGCACAAAAAGAAGTTCATTGAAGAAAGGGTCTGCTAAAACGTGAAGGTCTGAAGTTTGAAATAAATGAAGTTTTAGCATTTATTAATTTCCTTCCATGCATGCTTCCCTTTAATTAATGTATATTTTCCCTCCTCCCATGTTTTATGTCTTATTAATTTACTACACCTGCAGAAATACAATGCCATATATCAATTTTCAATTAATTAGTAAAAGTACAATTTTTCAATTTAGAAGTTCTTTGAGATTATTAGAAGGTAATAAAAGGGCAAAACAACTCGAGTTAAGTATCAATTAAGTTGATACATTATAAAATATAATTTCTTCGTCTCATTTTAGTTGTCCGATATAATAAAAATAGTTGTCAATTCTAAACTCATGCACTTAAAGCTTAATTCGACTTTGCCACCAAGAGGTTGAAAGTCATAGGTGAAGGGGGTTGCATCTCAAGTAAGGTTGTCAAAATCAGTTCATAAAATTATGACTCGTTTAACTTATTTATATTTGAATAGATTAATGGCCTGCTTATTTTATTAACTTGACCTATTTTGACCCACTTAGTAGTTAGTTCGGTTCATTTTAAAATCAAGCTGATATGCTCTTAGATTGACTCATAAGAAATTTTATCTAAATATTTTTAAAAAGACATATTTTTAAATTTGATATTTTTATAATCATAATATAAGGTTAGGAATTCAAAGAAAATAAAAAAACAAACTTTGAATTTGAAATTTAGTAGGAACTGAGCAAATAGATTTACGAGCAAATAACATTTAAGCAAGTCAATGACCGTCCATTTATTACATCAATCTCTTTTGACATTCTCAAATTCAACCTAATCCGTCTATTTGGCACCCCTAATCTTAAGCAGTTAATCCAACTAACCTAGTACATCTTTAATGTGGTTTTTCCTCATTTACAATTATTTTTTGAGGAACTTCGCAATGGACCGATTATTTGGCCTTTGGATGAACAAATACAGATGAAAAGCTTATCAATTTTGTAGCAACTGTACCTAGTCAGACGCAATTCTATAGATACAAATGTATGAAATTTATGTAAAATGGTTGAAGTCTAATCATATCATGGCCTAAATTCATGCCAAAATAATTTTAACTTCGATGATATATTATCTGAAATTAATGTAAAAATAGTCGAAGAAACTTGCTTTCAAGTTGTCTGAAGTTCGGCAAAACAAGCCAAACTACAATATGTGTGTCTGAACTTTACACTCAGACGTCTTAAGTAGATTTAAAAGTGACTAAACTTGCAAAAAGGGAAAAACTTCAGTTATTACTTAATTAATAGGGAATTTTCATAAATAGCCTAGGTTTAAATCTTAATTATGTGATCTGAAGGGGAGAAGAGGAATGAGCGAGATCGAGAGAGGTAAATTGTAAATGTATATTTATCAAATTGTATGTATATATCTGTCAAAATAATTATATATGTGTAATTAATATACATATATATTTTTATATTTGACAAGCGAGATTGGGAGAAGGAGGAGAGAGGCGAGCGAGAGAGGACATAGAGTGGAGAGAGGCAAATTATATATGTACATCTGTCGAATTGACATGTATATCTGTCAAAATAATTGTATATATGCAGCTAGTATACATATGTAATTGTATATTTGATAAGAAATTGCAGAGAGAGAGAGAGAGAGAGGAGAAACGTGAGAGAGAGGAAGAGAGGAGAGAAAAAATAGCAACAAAATCCTAACAATAACTATCAATTGTAATTTTTTCAAACTATAGTTGTATAATATTAGGATTTTAACTCAGGGAGTTCGAAGTATAATAAAAGTATAAATGTGCGAATAAATCAACAAAATACAATTTCCAAAGGAATAATTCAGAAAAGCTAAAAAAATAATGTTTTAAGTGGGATTGAACCCTGAGCGTGAAGGTTCATATAAAAGAAGATCTACCATTATGTTATACTTTGCTTATTGTTTAGGAGGTTCAAGTTTAAGATATATACAAAAATATAAAAAAAAAAATTACCTTATATATACCATGTTATTTTTCGTGGAGGGGGTTCGGACCCCCTCACCCCTCCCTAGGACCGCCCCTGCTAGTTACGTCATTTTTAGGAAAAACTACATGGTATAGCAAACAGTGTTATGTATTTAGAGTATTTAACTATAGTTTAAAATATCTATCTTATATGAATATATTTTATATCAAAAAATAAATTTTCAGTTACACATAAGATATCTTAATTAATGGAGCAATAAATGGACCTTCTTTTTTTTCTCTCTACTCTTCCTTTTGTAGTCTCTCTCATAACCCCTAAATAAATGATTTCTTTCAATTTATTTGCAGATTACTATCAATTACATGTTTTGCTTTTAAAAATTACTGTAAATATATATCAATATTTGATCACCTTTTAAAAGTTGCATTTGTATAAGTGTATTAGGAGTAAGGGGCAAAATTTACTAAGAGGAAAAAAAATATTTAAAATTTTTTAAAAGAGAGAAAAATTAATAATATTACTTTCAGTAGCAATCCTGCAAGAACCAAAGAAAACGATATATTTTTGAATTCGCTTTCTCAAATTATTTTTTGATATAGTTGAATTTTTGAATACTTTAGTGTGTTGTATCAAACCATAGTCATAATTGTGTGGTACACTTGTATTCAAATATCAACACTAATTTTGAATTATCGAGTAGTGAATACATGTATATATATATGAATATTTTTTATATATAAATACAATTGAGTGAAACAACTAATTATTTATGGTATACATACTGTAATATTAATTGTGTTCATTGTATTCAATCAATATATGTATACACATCGAGGTTGTACTCATAAGATATAATAATCGTATTTATTATATGTTTTATTAATTTTATTTGTGCTGTGTATTTTTTTTAATTTTTCTATTTGTTAAATATCTGTATCAATTTGTAAATAGTTGTATTATTTCTGACGAAGAACAATGGAGAAAATTGAAGAACTGAGTAAATTGTATCTCAACTTTTTAATACTATTTTAAAATAGTAGTTTAATAATTAAAAATTTGCAACTTTAATAGACATAATTTAAGGAATTACCATTTAAAAATAGAAAAATATCTTATTTAGAGCAGTAAAATTGTTATATAAAATCATACATTAAAATTAAAAAAACTTGTCTTCTATACAATGAATTTAGTTAGATAACCATCTAAATTATAGTTATATATGGTAATTAATATAATCATAGCTATTGAACAACATTAACCCTTAAACTATAGTTATTTACGTAAGTTTCTCTTTTTTTTTTTTTTTACTTAATTAAATGTGGGTCATGAAATCAAGCTACCAGGACACTTCGGCCCATAAATTTAAACCAGATACATATAGATTACTTGGATCCCATATACCATTTGAAGCAATTTGGTCCAAATCAACAGAGTCTGAAGATGAAATTGCACAAAATCAAGCGCCAGGTCTTTAATTTTTTTTCCTTTTTTAGCATCAAACTTGTGTCTAATGAGGCAGAGATAGGTTCTTTAAGGGGCACCAGTCACGCCAGGATAAATTGTGATACGAAAACATAAACATACGTCCTGCAAATAATAATTGAAATATTATGAGGACAAAAATAAAAACAAACACAAACTAGGGTTAAAAATGCAAACGACACTGGTCTGAGTGCTTAAATAATAATTAACGTTACACATTAGGCTGCTCATAAAAAATAATTACAATCACTAGTCAAACATAGAAAATATGAGTTTTTATAACCAGCAGTGTATATGAATGAATATGGGTTTTAGCAACTTAGGAGGTAATGACATTAACTCAATTGCCGCTAAATGTTTTTGGGGCAATAGTAATAGAAAATCTATTGCGACACTTTTTTTAGTTGTAGCAACTTTGGAGGTAATGACATTAAGTCAATTGCCGCTAAATGTTTTTGCGACAATACTAATAGAAAAATCTGTTGCCACTAAATGACACTTTTGTTGCAGTCAATGCAAAATTTAATAGGATCAAACTCAGACAGAACAGAAGAACATCAGAACCTTATATCAGATAACCGATGCTATAGCAAAACAAGTATTTCGACTTACTGGTAACTGCCGGAGGGAATTACCTATCAACAAGTTTCAACCGGCAATCTTGATTTTGCATGTAGTAAATATGAGGAAGGTCTTTCAATAAACTATGTGCCAATGATTTTTCGCAATACCAATGGATGGAAACTGACAACAGACTACAACTGAAAATGGAAAAAGATCTCAGCACCCTTGCTGTCGAAAATTAACAAAATGTACTAAGGAGCCACAATTTTCTTGAGCTGTTAATCAGGCACTTGATCCTTATACGGCAGCACAAAATAATCTATGAACTTTGTATCTGTTATGCTCAAAGCATAATAGAAACCCAATTTTATCCTCTCAAGCTTCCTTTCGTCCAAAATTTTCAAGACTTGGATTCGAGGTACCACTCTTTTTTCCAAACTAAAGACCAAAATTGCAGGATTTGAAACCAAGTAAGCAGGTCCAAAACCAAGCTCCTTCATGAAAAGATTCAGTGCTTTCTGAATTCTAACTTCAGAGAGGGCAACACAAAAAAGTAGCTTCCGGAATATCTCGAGTGTATCATCATCAGACCATCCAAAACTTTTGAAAATTCCAAATTTCTTTTCCAACTTAGACTTGTTTAGCGAGCTCAACACTTGAAATACATAAAGGAAACTAGGGGAATCACGTGGAACTCGAAAATGGTTCTCCACCCTATGTAAAAAATCTTTAATCCTCTCAGGATTTTGTCCAAGATAACCAGGATTTCTAAGCACGAATTTTTTAATTCTGTCATCAGGAACACCACGGTTTTTCGACAACATTAGATTAGTCTCCATAGTACGATGAGCACCAAAAGTAAGCAACAAAGGAGCTCTCTTTCACGCCGTAACTACATTTTCATCACTACCCAAAATTCTCCTTAGGCAATCAATGGTAGGTCTAATACGAGTATCTAAACCTCTATCAACAATTTGTGAATCTTTAACAATTACATCTACCAGGTCCGACCTGGATAACCCGAGATCCATCAGGAACTGGAATTTGGGTTTTAGGTTTTTGGAAACATTACGGAATAGTAATTAAACCATTTTTTTCATCTGGGTGTTGTCAAAATCATTTTGTTTCAAGAAATTGATGACCAACTCAGGATTCTTTAAGGTTTTAGGTGAAGTTACCTTTGAAGAAGCAGAAGCAGCTTCTTCGTTGGAGAATCCGAGAGAATCAACAAGGTATTTCGCCAATAAATTGGTCGGGGCAGGGGTTGCGGTTGATGAGTAGAGATGTTTATATCCGAAATTGTAGGAAGAAAGCAGGCCTCCATAGCCATTGCAATGAAATATGGCTACAGCTTTGCTTCTGAATCTGATGAACATTTCTTCTGCAATTCGAAGAGTATATGAAATAATACTCCCTTTGATTTCTCATTTACTTATTTTCAATATATCACTTTTTGTTGGACCAACTGTCTTTCCATCGTATTAACGCTAGAAAGATTATAATTTATAATATTTTTATATAATTTTTAATTATATAAATATTAAATTTCATTATTTTTATTTAATTTTAAAATTTAATCAAGTTAATTTTGAAAAGTAAAAAGTTGATAAGTAAAAATAAATAAAGAGTGTAATTATAATTTTATATTAGATAGACGTATGTCATCAATTTTTGAGTGTTCACAATTAAACTTAATAGAGGTGAATAATTTTATATTAGACAAACGTGCTTTTAAACTTGAGCATATACCGTCAATTATTGAGTGTGCATAATTAAACTTAATAGAGGTGAACATGCATATATATGTGTCATATAACAGCTTTCTATGTGTATTAATTTGTTCAACTTTATATGAATTTAAGTATTTAATTTTGTGTATCTAAAATTGTAAAATATAAATGTTAGTAGAGATCAAATTAAATGACAGATTTATATATTATGCCTAATTTTGTATTTAGTTAATCTGCATGTTACAAAACTTTTACTTTTGAAATATGCGGTTGAAAGTAATTATTGATAATTCTATTAAAAGTAAATGCGTAATTCCAAAGTTCAATTAGGGAAAGTGTGATACTCTTTTTGGATAGATTAAAAAGAAAAATGTGTCAAATAAATTGAGACAATGGATTCTACTTAAACCTTTTAATTTTATTTTTAAATGAAATAATAATCAATAACCATTTAAATATTTATAGAAAACTTGAGTAGCAGGGAGATTCAGCCTAGTAGAGGTTTGACAAAACAAAAGATAGAGGTTTGACAAAACAAAAGAATCCTTTCAATGAAATAATAAAAAAAAAGTATTGCAATTTCAATAACAACTAGTAAAAACTACCATATGTTGGATTCAATAACCAAAGTATGATGAAAAAGAATATTCAACTTCACATCAAAGAAAAGACAAAGACTAAAAGAGTCTTAAAGTAAAGGTACAACAAAAATTCCTTTAGATGTCAAGAACGTCTGATCTTATAACAGATGAACAATGCAGTAAGCAGAAAAAGTATTAGACTTCTGGAACAACCTCAAAGGGAATCAGTTTAACAAGAGAATGCATTGAAACTGTACAGCCTACAGCAGTTCAGACTTGTAAATATGAGGAAGATCTCAGCACCTTTAGTACCAATCGTAAACCAAAAACTACTAAGGAGCCACAGTTTTTCTTTTATGAGGTCATAGATTTCATTAAAGCCATCAAAAAGATGCGAATAGTACACAAAAGAGGGAGTGCATTATCTCCATTACAGTGAGTCCTATACTAAAGATAAGGAGCTAACGAAATCCAAAAACTTGTCTGGGGAGTTTACAGGGGAAAAATTACTCCAGCTATACAACAAGTTACGGCACTTAGCCTTGATTAGGAGCTGCTATTCCATCAAAACATCTACAGTCCACATTTTTCTGAAGTGGTTCATACAGATCAGGTATCTCATCATTGTAGGGCAGCACAAAATACTTCATGAACTTTAACTCCGATATGCTCAGAAAACTAGAAAGAGCCAATTTTCTCCTCTCAAGCTTCTTTTTGTCCAAAATTTTCAAAACTCCCAACCGAGGTACCACCCTTTTTTCTAGACTACAGATCAAAACACCTATATGAGAAACCAAGTAAGCAGGTCCAAGACCAAGCTCCTTCATGAAAAGATTCAGTTTTTCCCAAATTCTGACTTCTGAGAACCCAATACAATAAGGTGACTTCAGGAACATCTGGAGTATATCTCATCATCAGACCATCCAAAACTCTTGAAAATTTGGATCTTCCTATCCAACATGGATTTCTTTTGCGAAGCTAATGTATGAAATCCATAATTAAAAAAAGGGGAGTCACACGGAACTTGAAAATCATTCTCCATTCTATACAACAAATCTTTAATCCTCTCAGGCTTTTGTGTAAGATAATTAGGATAAGTAAGCACAAGTTTTCTTATTTTCCCATCAGAAAAACCAAAGTTCCTCAACAACAATAGATTAGCCTCCATAGTATGACAAGGATCAAAAGAAAGCAACCAACGAGCTCTCTTTATAGCTTTAAGTACTTGTTCATCACTACCCAAAATTGTCCTAAGAAAATCAATGATAGATCTCAAATGAGTATCTAAACCTCTATCAACAATTAGTGAACGAACGAAGTAGGACCTGTGATTTAACTAATTGGAAGATGTGAGTTAGTTATAACTCTAGTTAGCATGTTAAGTTAGTTGATTAGGACTAGTGGATTACAACTGTCATTTGATTAGATATAAAGTGTGTATATATATTGTTGAGGATTAGATGAATTGAGTAGTAGCTTCTTAATAAACATCTGTACAGAAAAGTTTTCAGATTCAATGAAAGAAGGGCATATTACTATTGTATGAACTTTTCTTCAGTTTAGGTGTTAATTGTATTTTGCTACATGGTATCAGAGCCAAGTGCATCTTTAATCTTAAGCAGTTAATCAACGTAACCAAGTGCATCTTTAATCTGTTTTTTTCCTCATTTACAATTACTTTTTGAGGAACTTCGCAGTGGACCGAGTATTTGGCATTTAGATGAACAAATACAGATGAAAAGCTTCTCAGATTTGTAGCAACTGTACCTAGTCATATGCAATTCTATAGATATAAATGCATGAAATTCATGTAAAATGGTTGAAGTCTAACCATATCATGACCTAAATTAATGCCAAAATGATTGTTGTTCAATGATATATGATCAGAAATTTATGTAAAACTAGGCAAAGTTGCTTTCAAGTTATCTGAAGTTAGGGAAAACAAGCCAAATTGCATATGTATGTCTAAACTTCAAATTAACGCGTCTAAAGTAGATTTAAAAGTGACTAAACTTGCAAAAAGGGAAATGAGGGTCATGAAATCAAGCTACCTGGGCACTTCGGCCCATTATACACATGCCCCGCGCATAATAATGGAAATGGACAAAAATAAAAACCAACACAAACTAGGGTCAAAAGTGTAAATGACCCTGGTCTGAGTGCTTAAATAATAATTAACGTTACACATTAGGCTGCTCGTCAAAAATAATTACAATCACTAGTCAAACATACAAAATACACTAAGTGTTTCTCTTTATACAAAGTTTGAGCCAGAACACTCTGGTTGGCATGCTTGATCAGACACATTTGAAATGTTTTATAAACCAATTTCGTTCTCCTGCAATTTATCATCATACTTGGTTGTTTCTTAATTGGTTTATACTGATTGAGTGTTTTTTGGATTTAGGAAAACAAATGAAAATATTGCTTCCAAAAAGAATAAATAATAAGCAGATGATTCCTTTCTATACTCTTAAAGCTTTTATGAGCAGAATAACCCTGTATTTGCACAAGTCAGATGACTTTTTTTCCGTATACTCAAAAGGAGATTATTTGATATCTGTGACAGTGAGAAAGTTGAAGTTATAGCAAGTTTGCCCAATCACCATTGTTATGAATACACAGTATTGTTTTCCCAAGAAGCTCCTATGTTTTGCTCCCTTGTTGACTTGAACTCACAATCTTAGGATTGGAACTCTTTTGCTCCTTTGGTGACTCAATCGTCTAGAAGGTACAATAAAATTTCTTTAGTTGTTAATCAATGGGTAAAGGTTGTAGCAACTTTGGAGGTAATGACATTAAGTCAATTGCCGCTAAATGTTTTTGCGACAATACTAATAGAAAAATCTGTTGCCACTAAATGACACTTTTGTTGCAGTCAATGCAAAATTTAATAGGATCAAACTCAGACAGAACAGAAGAACATCAGAACCTTATATCAGATAACCGATGCTATAGCAAAACAAGTATTTCGACTTACTGGTAACTGCCGGAC
>DF364625.1:5398-26329 GCA_000787875.1 Solanum virginianum | reverse complement strand
GGTTCACACTTGTTCCTTACTAACAAGTTTAAAGAAGTTATTCTATTTTGATTCCCATGCACTCAAGTTTATTCCTTGAGAAAGTGTGATTCCTAAAGTATGTTAAAGTTCGTAACTACATAAGTTTGATCCGTTTGCTAATTATGTAAATACACTTGTTATGTTAGATATGAAAATGTGATAAGTTTGAGCCTTATGAAAATTTGGTAAGTACGAAGCCACCTATATCCTAATACTTTGAGAGTAATAAAAGAATTTAAGGTAAACTATGTGTACATGTCATTGTTATTGGATATAAATAATTTTCTACTATTCTGAATGTTTAATAATCCTAAGCTAAATATGATCATGAGTATTACACTATTCTGCCGGCTCACTTATCCTACATTTGTGCTTTGTGTTGGGGATTTTTGGAGATTTGAACTTCCTGGTGTGATGCTGTGGTATGGCGCAAGTATGGAGGTCGCCATCGTTCCTGTCTGTTATACATCTATTTGTCACATTTGAAAAATCCAAAAGAAGATAGTTGTCTGATATTGCACTTGAGTTTGATTCCTGTACTTCTGTCGATTATTACACTTATTACGTTTGTGTTTTCTACTTTACATATTTGGTACGTCTTTTGTATTGACCCCCTTTCTTCGGAGGCTGCGTTTCATGCCCACAGGTTCAGACGTATAGGGTAGCGGGCCTCCAGCCTAGGACCTTCAATTGCAGTTTGACGAGCTCCCTTGGTCCGAAGCTACTCTTGGTATATTTGCTTTGTTATTTGTACTATGTTCATTTTGGGTACGACGGGGCCCTGTCCCTTCTTATTTATCAGTATGTCTGTATAGAGGTCTGTGGACTCCTGTGAGCATGGGTTATGTTAGTCCGTTTGTATGTTATACTTGTATGCTGAGTATGGGAGACTTTGTCAGACAGTTTGGATAGTACATTTGTATGATGTGTTTGTTGGGTAGTTTAACTACAGCGGTGACCTTGTCGGCCCACATATATATATATGGATATGTCTATTAATCTGTTGGTTCTGTCTGTTGGTACCCTTTTGTTTTCAGGTGGCTAATCAGTAAAACAGAGAAAACTCTGTCAAAATTTCTGTAAATGATATGATACATATATTCTGAGTTTGGCTTAGTAATGTTGTTCGGGTGCCCCAATCGGGTACTAGTCACGGCCCATAGGTTGGGTCGTGACATAAAGTTTCTATGATTTGCAAGTAATATGTTGAGCCTTTATTCTATATTTCTAGCCTCTTGTGAGTCATTCATGTCAAGTTGAGAGATCAAGCATGTTTACTATTTTACCCTCATGTTCAAGTTAAGTTCACTAGTAGAGGTCAAGCATTTGAATGAGCTACTCATGTCATTTATCATGTCTCTTACAAGTTATGCATGTTATGACTAAAGTTATGATTACTTCAAGTATTCCGTAGGATTAGACTTAGGACCAATTGATGCTTAAGGTTGGCGCTCGACTCAAGGGGTCCTTATATAAAGTTTTTAGTCTCTAAACTATGTGCCACCATAGGATTATATTATTTCTCTAAGTAAGCTTTACTAGTGGATCCATCTAATTCATGTTTCCCCTTAAGAAGGGCCAAGTATGGTTTACCTTGTCAAGTAGACCACACCTTTTCGAGGGGGTAGCATGCTTTAGAATTTCAAGTAGTAGCTCGCTTAGTCTTATATGTCAAGTAAGGTCTTCTCCCACATACATATGTGATATTATGCAAGTTGAATGTTTTACATGTATGTTTTATTATAAGCATTGATCATACATGCCATATTTAGATTATATCCATTATCTATATTATGTATTTTGAATATCATGGGGCTTATGTCTTTACTGAATTGCACCCCGCAAACTTAGTGCATTCCAAGTACTAACACATGCTTTATGCCTACATGATATCACCATCTAGGGATGAGAGCTCTTATTGATCATCCTCCTCCTCATGGCTAGTTTGGTTCATTTGAAGAAAACTTTTGGTGAGTCCACAACACCGAGGACATTATCTATTTTCCTTCATGCTATGTTGAGACTTTTACTGCTCTTTGGATATTTGTTACTTGAGGGTGAGACCAGGAAGTGTCTTGGTCCCCACTCCATTCCATGTAGAGGTGTTGTTGGATAATATGGAATTCTATGTATTAAGTCTCACTCTTATTATGTTTATGTTGGATGAAAAACTTCCCTTATTCCTGCTTCCCTTTTATTAATATCACTTGTTGATGTTTGTTTTGTTTCCTCGAACAAGGATATGTGAATGATATGCCAAGAGGCTTGTTTGGGGTTCCTTTGGGTTCCTCATTCATCATGTCATGTCTTGGCCCTAAGCTTTGGTCGTGATGAGCTTGGTATATGAGTACTAGGTTTATAAATGGTCCTCAAAAGTCCAACACACCACGTCGAGTAGAGTCATATTCATGGTTGTGAAGCGCACCACAACTATGATAGGAGGCAATGAGGCATTTTAGGACAATGCATCACTTCTTTATGATCTATGTCATACAGTAGAGCTAAGTCCTAAAAGGCTGATTTTTGATTCCTAGTCATTACATTTCAAAAAATGTCTCATGCTATTCAGAAGGGTGGACAAGACGGTAACCATCCCTCACTCGAGGATCAACTTCCCAACAATGACATATCTAATGTGGAGATTTGCAATGCTCTATGGCTATTGACCAAGGTGTTAACCACCTAACTCAATCAACAAGTGGGTGCCCACCACACTTAAAATGATAAGAGGAGGGAGAAGAAGGCTAAGAGGCCCTGAGTTGATGGTGCCTCATCTTTTACTAGTCTACCAATACCCAAGTACAAAAAGAAAAGGATCCCTATTTTCCACTTGTCAAGGATATGGCAAGAAGTATCAAGAAAGGTGTTTGGTGGGCAATGAAGGGATTATCTTGTGGCCTCCATATAGGGGAGGAGAAGGGTTCAATTTGAAGGTGGCAATGGTGGGACAAGTTTTTCAAGGTGCCTAAAATATGGAAGGAATTATGTCGGCATATGCTTGAGGAACACGGGCATATGTTTTTGGTGTCATAAGATATACTACATGAATTTTGATTGTCCATATACTTAAAGGAGAGGAAAAGGTTATTGTCCTTAAGGACATAGTGCTCATGGAACTCAAAGGGCACAAGGTGGTGCTACTATTCCTAAGTATCAAGGCAAGGGTGTTGATGTTTAAGCTTCTCTTACGTACCACAAGTATGGAAGGTACCATTCTGGGGATTGATTGGCCTGTTCGAGAGCATGTTTTAGGTGTGGTGCAAAGGATAATAAGTTGAGGCATTACCCATGGGTTACTGAAAATTCGAGGAAGACCGTCGATGATCTCAACCATACCCCTCCAAGGGTCGACAGACATAGCATAGTGCTTTATCAGTATGTTAAAGGTTTTTTATTATGATGTGTATGCATTGTTAGACCCGGATGCCACTCTTTCTTTCAATACTCCTTCTGTTTCCAATATGCTTCATATGTATCCCAGATTATTGTGTGAACCTTATAAAGTGTATACCCCCGTTGGTGACTCCATCATTGCTAGAAGAGTCTATAGGGATTGTCCCATGTCTATATTGCATAAAGTCTGACCTTGTTATTTTGTTGAACTTCACATGATGGATTTTGATATTATTCTTGGGATGGATTAGATACATGTGTATCATGCTTCCATTGATGGTAGGACCTATAAGGTTAAGTTTCAATTCCCTAATGAAACCATCCTAGAGTGGGAAAGTTGTAATGTGGTGGTTAAGGGTAGATTCATTCCTTGTCGTAAGCTCGGAAATTGATTTCTAAGTGTTGCATTTACCATCTTGTAAGGGTTAGGGATGTTGAGTCTAAAGTCTTTCCCATTAAGTAGGTTCCATTGGTCAATGAGTTCCTTGATGTCTTTCCTGATGAGCTTCCCAGTGTTCCTCCCGATAGGGAAATAGACATTGGTATAGACCTCCTCCCCGATACATAACCCATTTCCATTCTCCCCTTACTATATAGCCCCAATGAAGTTGAATGATCTATTGAGGGATATATTAGGGAAGGGTTTCACAAGACCTAGTAAGTCACCTCGGGATGCATTGGTGTTATTTGTGAGAAAGAAAGATAGTTCACTTAGAATGTGCATCGACTACCGGCAACCCAATAAAGTCACTATAAAGAACAAGTATCCTCTACTAAGGATAAATGACCTATTTGATCACCTACAAGGGACTAGTCATTTTTCTAAAATTTATCTTCGGCCCGGATACCACCAAGTGAGGGTGAGGGATTGTGATATTCCCAAGATAGATTTTTGGACTAGTTATGGGAACTTTGAATTTATGGTAATGTCATTGGTTTAACTAATGCCCTAGTGGTGTTTGTCGATATCATGAATAGTGTTTTTGAAACCTACCTTGGCATATTTGGGGGTGTTATTCATGGATGATATTAGGATTTACTCCTACAGTGAGAAAAGCATATGATACTTTTAAGGGTAGCATTGCAAACCTTGAGGAAAGGAAGTTTAGTTGCTAAGTTTGACAAACGTGAGTTTACTTAAACAAAAATGGTAAGAATTAGACCTAGACCTTGACCCGCTTTGTTAGAATTGAAGGAATTGGTGAAAGAGGGAAAGGTAGAGGTTATCTCCCTAGAGGGAGATGGTATCTGTAGGTATCAGGTAGGTTTTTAATGTTGATTGGGTTGAGGTACTTGATCTTGAAAGAGATACATGATTCATCCTATTCTACTCTTCCTGATTTTACAAAGATGTATAGAGACTTTAGGGAGGTATCTTGGTGAGGTTGAGGAGATGGCTTTGATTGGACCGAATTTGGTTACGGATGCCATGGAGAAAGTGAGGCTTATAGGGGAAAGGTTAAGAACGGAATAAAGTAGGTGAATGTCCTACTCCGATGTGAGGGGAAGAGATCTTGAGTTTTATGTAGATGATTGGTATTCGAAGCTTTCATATGAAGGGCATTCTTCAGTTTGGCAAGGAGGGAAAATTAAGCCCAAGGTATGTAGGGCCTTATAAAATTTCAAGGAGAATTGGTAAGGTTGCCTATGAATTGCAGTTGCCTATGGATATGACTATAGTTCATCTAGTCTTCTATGTGTCTACGTTGAAGAAGTGTGTGGGTGATCCAAGTGCTATAGTGCCCTTAGAGGTTGTGGGTATTGTGGAAGATAACTTGACCTATGAAGGGGTCCCAGTTGAAATAGTAGATAGACAAATGAAGAGGTTAAGAAACAAAGATGTGGCATCCGTCAAGGTCCTTTGGAGGAATCAATGAGTTAAAGGTGCCACTTGGGAAGTCGAAGCAGAAATAAAGAAGCGATATTCATACCCCTTTCACTCTATTCAACCCTAAAGTAACAAATTAAGCCCTATCTATGATTTCAAGTCTTAATTCTTGGCCTACATGTCATTTTTCATGCATACATGTTAATGGTGACAAGCTTTGATGATTTTTGAGGCATAGGTGTGAAAGTTTTCGGGAATGATGTTTAAGTGCATTTATTGCATCCATAACTGGCTGAAAGTCTCCTATCTACTTCTCTTACATTGTTTCTTTGACATTCGGGGATGAATGTTCCCAAGGGAGAGATATTGTAATACCCTTAATGTGCTTCAAAATGCCCCCTAAGTGTATTTCTTGAATATCTCAAAATTCGTGCATGATTTTAAAAATCCAACTTCATATTCACAAACTTATGTGGGGCATGGGTAACCCTTAGATTTTAGAAGACCTGTTGCAAAAAATAATTTTTGCAACGAGAACAGTTCTAGAGAGCCTGCATGCCCAGGCTGCGATGTTCTTGGGACGTATAGTAATGGAATTGCCTTAGCGCCTGGTTCGCATCGCGCCTAGGGCACCAAGCAGTGCAAGTTTTCCCTAATTTTCTTGTTTCGTCCAAGGGAATTTGAGTAATAACCCAATGCCCATTTAAATGTGAAAGACTCTTTTCCTTATTCATTTTCAACCCTTTGAACCCCAAAACCCTCTCCAATTTCTCTCCAGAACATCACCAAATATTCCATTCAATCTTAATAATCTCAACAACCAACTTTGGAATTCAACAACCCAACTCAAGCTCCAAGTCTTCCTCCAATTTTCTTCAAGAAACTTCAAAGTTTGGGTATGTGGGTTTGATTGTGGGAACCTTTATTCACAGAAGTCCAACCATCTCTCCTCTCCTACTATATGAAGTTTATGAATCCTTTGAACTCTAGATTATAGTATTACTATTATGCATTCTATTATGGTCTATTTTGTGCATTATCATGAAGTACAATATTATGTGGTATTTATGGAATGAGAGTTATTTTAGGGGTATTTATGAACCCTTGTTTATGATGATATTATTATGCATCATACATATGTCCTCTATATGGGTCTTACAAGAAATGATGTTTTATGCCAAAATATTGTTGGGTTTAGTTTTTTAGATGGATTTAATGATGTTCAAGTTATATTCTCTATGATGCTATGAAAAGCTATGAAGGAACTTATGTGTTTAGTTGGTTTTCATGATATTTAAAAATAAAGGTTTTTTCTTGATAAGACAGATTTCATGCTCCCATGTCCATATTTTGAAAGATGATGTATGTTATCATGATGGGTTGATTAAGAATGATTTAAGCTAATTATTTTCCCTATATATCTTGAAATATGGTACTTTCTTAAAATTTGAGAGTTTTACTACAATATTAGTGGGTTGATTTGAATGACTTTGAAATGAATTGATCTTACTACTCTCTTGTTTCTTACTCTTGAAATGCATGATTTTAAGTACATGTGCATATGGCTGCCATGTGTTTGACTAAATTACTTGACAAGGATTCTTGATCTTGATGAGAGGCAGTATGACTGTACATGACAAGTATTCTTAGGTTGTTGAAAGGCTATTGCATTTTTTTGCAAGTCAAGTGTTTTCATGAAAATTATGGACTCCCATGCATGTATTAAACTCATGTAATGTTTCTATGATTTCCAAGTAATATGTTGAGCCCTTATTCTACATTTCTACACTCTTATGAGCCATTCATATCAAGTTGATGGATCAAGCATGATAATTATTTTACCCTCTACTTCAAGTTATGATCACTAATAGAGGTCAAGCATGTGAATGAGCTCCTCATGTCAGGTTATCATGTCTCTTACAAGTTATGCATGTTATGACTAAAGTTATGATTATTTCAAGTATTCTGTGGGATTACACTTAGCACTGATTGAGGTTTAAGGTGGGGGATCGACTCAAGGGGTCCTTATATAAAGTTTTTAGTCTCTAAAACTATGTGCCACCATAGGAATATATTATTTCCCTAAATGGGCTTTACTAGTGGATCTATCTAGTTCATGTTTACCCTCAAGTGGGTCCAAGTATGATTTACCTTGGCAAGCAGACCACACCTTTTTGAGGGGGTGTCATGCTTCGAAATTCTAAATAGTAGCTCGATTGGTGTTATATGTTGGTTAAGGTCTCCTCCAACATACATATGTTACATTATACAAGTTGAATGTTTTGCATGCATGTTTTATTACAAGCATTGATCATACATGCCATATTGACATTATATCCATTGTCTATATTTATGCATTTTGAATATTATGACTTATGTCTTTGTTCCATTGCACCCTGCATACTTAGTACATTCCAAGTATTAACACATACTTTATGCCTACATGATATCATCATGTAGGGACCGGAGATCCTATTGATCATCCTCCTCTTTGTGACGAGTTCAATTCATATGAAGAAAGCTTTTGGTGAGTCCTCAACTCCGAGGACATTATCTATTTTCCTTCATGCTATGTTGAGACTTTTACTACTTTTTGGATATTTATTACTTGAGGGTGAGCCCGGGAAGTGTCTTAGCCCTCGCTCCATTCCATGTAGAAGTATTGTTGGATAATATGGTATTCTATTTATTGAGTCTGACTCTTATTATGTTTATGTTGGTATGATAAACTTCTCTTAGCCCCGCTTCCCTTAATATCACTTGTTAATGTTTATTTTACTTCCGTGACCAAGGATGTGTAAATGATATGCTAAGAGGCATGTTTGGGGCGGGAGCCCCATTCGTCGTGTCACGTCTATACACTAGGCTTGGGTCATGACACTTTATTTGATGAAGGAAGTGAGGATGCGATGGTTCAGAGTAGAGGAGAAGCGCAAAGGTCCCAGTTGGGAGGTCTCTAAGGATGTCCATTAGGTGTTGCGGAGGAGAAGAGTTAGGTCTAAGAAGTATTGGGATGAGCTGATTAGGTAGGATATGACAAGGTATGGTAAGGTCTACGTACACTCATTCCTCCCCAGGCCCAGCTGTGGGATTACACTGGGTTTGTTATTTTTAAGTCTTCAATTGATTTTTGATTTTTTCTTCAGTTGGAACTAATTAGAGGGATAGGGACTTCTAGGAATTATGTTAGGCATCAAATAAAATCAATTATCGCTTCTAACGGGAGATGAGTGAAAAGATCAAGTATCATTTTTGGAAGAAAAAGATTGGGATTATCCAAAAAATAGACAAATGTGTTGACTATGAAAACCAATATTTACTTTTGCCTAGTACCATGTGGTAATAAGGGGATTAAATTATCTAAGCTGCTATTATATGTTAGGCAAGTAGTTGAGTGTCTTGATTAAAAAAACCTGACTTATGTTGCAAAGTAATTGTAGGCAAACCTCAGTACGACATATTGTATGCAAACTTGGTAGTAGTGGAGGTGTGTTGGGTCCATTTCCTCTAAATCATCATAGAGTAGAACAATTTCTGCATGATGGCTAACATTTCTATGACTAGTGCCAGCATATGATAGGTATCATGGGCCACCAGCAGTCTGGCAAGTGTCAGCTTCCCAATTTACTAAAACAAACAAAGAAATAATAAGAGAGGACAGGATGGAAATTCAGTTGCCATAGATGAAATACTTAGCATGTAAACAAATTTCCTACCTGTTCATTGTCGATAACAACTCCCTACAGAGTGATATCTCATATTCATGGTCATCACATCCCACTGATAGTCCACAACTGTTTCATCTATCTTGGTTCTTTCTAGATGGAACAAGTTAACCAGAATTTCCATGATGAACACCAGTTGAAGATAAATTGCCTTGAGAATGAACAAGGCTGACCTATACTTAGTAAGCCTTTTCAGAATGTGCATGTTCCTCTGGAAAATTATGATATGTTAAACCAAGATTGAGCAGACCCAAGTCCATCTCCTGAGAGTGATCTCCAAACAAGCTCATCACTCGCATTATTTTCACATTCAATTACTCCATAGATTAGCATATATTCTCAACAGCTTTGCTGAAATGGAGAATAAGTGGAAGTATTCTAGTATTAGTCTGAGGACTGGTAAAGGTGATATAGAGCAATCTCCAAATGATCCATCGATGGGTAATGAAAGAGTATAGACATGTGGTGGCCATGAGGAAATCAACAATATCTCTAGTTTAACTTTATGATCAAGAAGCCATTGATGATAAAACTACCCACTTTGATCATCTGGATCTGTGAAAAGAGCATGGCGCACAAATTCATACTCCTCTGTATATACATTGTCTTTGGGAGAATACAAGTCTGTATAGGGAGATGAACCTTTAGAATGAGATTCCTCTTTAATGCATTCTCTACCTAATCAACATGCAAAGCTTTAGCTGAATGAAACCACAAAAAAATAATTGCAGATGATAACAAGCTTTGTTCTTCATTAAACCACCTAAGCACCATGTTATCAAAGGCGAAAAATGCAAAACAAAAACAAAAACAAAAAAAAACTCTAAAGTTCATTGAGGTTTTATGCCAAAAGCAAAAATTGTGTTAATGAAGAGAGATACAAATGGAGAAAAAAATATAGATATATATGTGTACTTCAAGACTATTGATTATAAGCACAAATAACAAATATATGGACAACGAAAATGAAAAAAAAATTATGATAAAGGGAAATATTAATTGCTGATGTCACCACTTCATCATTGCACTCAATATGACTAAGTTGTACTGACTCTTCACTTTCAATGCCGCACCTATGTCAGAGTTTTCAAAAATACACTATTTTTGGCAAATTCGACATGCACTCACCGATACTTTTGAAGAGTCCGAGCAACATATCTCAGCGCATGGATGACGATACTAAACCTCTAACATGTTTTACACATTGCTTTAGAAGTTAATTGCGCCTTTTGACAACACAAAGCACAACAAAATATAAGTTAAAATATACTTGAAGTTTCATTATCCATTGGACATAGATCCATCAGGTAGAAGATTCAAAGTGGAGGTACAAATCTTCTATAGCTATTATGCACTATTAGAGGCCCAATTCTTCTTACTCACTCAGATAAAGAGTAACATTAGGTTTTGTCTACAACTTTAGCATTGTTATTCAACATACGTCTTATACTTCAAAGTAACAACATATAACATCATTCATAACAAGAGGAAGTATGTCAAAAACTAAAGTAGAATTTATTTGTGTTTAAGCACAGGATTTAGCAGAAAAGGCAAAGGTGTGGGGATAAAAAAACAAGGAGAAAAAGCAGGTTCTTTTTCAGAATAGAAAATTGAGCACCCCTTTCTCTTCCCACAAAACCTCCCTTCAACAAAATACTAATAAATGAATCCTCAATACCCAATCCAAACCATTTGGAAAGATCTCATTTTTATTTAAAAATCCAACTTAACAATCTCAGTTCTTCATCAAGAATTGACTTAATAAACTCCTCACTTAGAAGTTTTTTGTAATTCCAAGTAGTATAAGACTTAAGATTTGACACTAACAACTTTGGACTTAATTACATCTAATGCTTCCTTTATATATCTGAAACAACCTCTACGAGCAAATTATCAACCAACATAAAAATTGATTTTCTTGGTAAAAAAAAAATTTTGGTATGATGAAAATGGAGAAATTGTTGTTGCAGAGACTGTAACTTGGAAGCATTGATAGTAAAAGCTTCTTGAAACATGACGGGATGATCAATGAAAATTTACTCAATGATATGATATTGATGAGATCTTTATTATTAATTATATTTTTTTGAACTCAAATTTTGAAAATAAAAAAATTCTTATTTTTAATGTTTTCTCATTTGTAGGTTCTTACTCACATGAATATAAATAAGTGTCTCAGTAAATATAATATATTGAATGTTCAACAAACATTTCAAAAGTATATAAAATTTACCGTAATTTCACCCTAGTATAGTATTCGTTTTCCACTTTCAACTCCACTGCGATTGATATTCTGAAAAATTTCACATATCTCTCTTTTTGTCTAGTTTAAAATCTTTAAATTTACAGTCATGTGAGTTTTTCAGCTTTCCCTTTGTATCAGTTCTCTTTCTATTGTATACATAAAAAAAATTGAAAAAAACAACAACACTGTTGTTTTTTCTTTATTATTTTCTCAAATATTTTTTCTTGGCAGAATGAGGAGTGACCGTAAGAATTGCACAAAATGAAAAGAGAAAAATGTACTTGTTTTGGGTGCAAGTGATTCAATTTCCTTTTAGGTTCTTTCCAAAGTTTTTGATCAAGAACTTATAAATGACAAAGCTTCTTATGATTTTCTTGATGAGGCTTGCTATATGAAAGAAATTTAGTAAAATCTTAAGTTCTCTTTGATTTTTAAATGACTTTTAGATTTTTTTTTTTGAAAACGCATGTCACTTACCTTTTTGATCAATTATTCTTTTTGAAAGTAATTATTGTGTGTACATCAACAACAACAACATACCCAGTGCAATCCCACATGTGGAAATGTACACAGAACTTATCACTACCTCAAAGATAGAGAGGTTGTTTCCTTGGAACCCTCGTCTCAAGAAACCCAAAAGCAAAATAAACTAGATATGGAGAAAAAAGGACAATAAAACGAAAAAGAGAAAAGGAAAAATGACTAATAACGAAAAGTACATAATAGTGTGCAAATACAATACAAATAACATATATAAGATGAATAATAACAACATAGGATATAACGACAAGACTAATACTACTACCCTACTATACCCAATGCCAGACATTAACCTATCCCTACTAACCTATTAGGCTGCTACTCTAATTCACAACCTCCACTCCTTTCTATTTGAGGTTATGTCCTCGATGAGATCAAGTTTTTTCATATCTTTTGTGCTCACCTCCCCCTAAATACTTTTTTGGTCTACCTTTAATTCTCCATATAACCCCTAAATCCAGCCTCTCGCACCTCCTAATAGGAGCATCAGTATATCTTCTCTGCACATGTCCAAAACATTGCAGTCGTGCTTCCCTCATCTTATCAGTCAGAATGGTCTCAATCCTAATCTTACCACTTCTTGTATGTCCATACATCTATTTTAACATCCTCATCTCCGTAAGCTACATCTTTTGAACATGTGAGTTTTTGATTGGCCAATACTCTATCCCATACAACAAAAAGGGTCTAACCACCATTCTATAAAACTTACCTTTAGGTTTAGGTTGTATCTTCTTATCATACAGTACTCTAGAGGCAAGCCTTTATTCCATCAATGCTTGCCCTATACAATGTATGACATCATCATCAATGTCTCCACTATTCTTAATGATGGACCCAAGATATTTAAAGGCACCTGTCTTAGGAATTGGTTGACTGGAAAGCCTCACATCAATGTCTACATCATCCCTTGCAAAACTAAATTTACACTCCTAGTATTCTATTTAAGTCCTGTATAGTTTGAACCCTTTGGATTCCAAAGCCTGTCTTTAAACCTCTAATCTATCATTAACTTTAGCCCGAGTCTTATCAATCAGTACTATATCATCCGCAAATAACATACACCATGGAACCTCTTCCTGAATAGACCATGTTAGCTCTTCCATCACCAAGGCAAATAGAAAAAGGCTCTACACAAATCCTTGATGAAGTCCCATCTCAATAGGAAAATACTTTTAAGTCTCCACCCACTATATTTACTCGAGTTTTGGCTCCTTTGTACATGTCCTTTATCACCCTTGGAACTTTGTCATAGGCCATCTCGAGATCAATGAACACCATATGAAGGTCCTTCTTTCTTTTCCCAATATTTCTCCACTAATCTCCAAACAAAATGAATTGCTTCAATAGTTGACTATCCCGGCATGAATTTGAACTGATTCTCTAAAATAGAGACTCCTTTTCTTACCCTCATCTTCACCACTCTCTCCCATACCTTCACGGTGTTGCATAATATCTTGATACCCCTATAATTGTCACAATTTTAAATATCACCCTTGTTCTTGTACAATAGAACCATTATACTCCTCCTCCATTCATTGGGCATCTTGGCAGTCTTTATAATAATATTGAACAGTCTAGTTAACCATTCTATACCATCCATGAGCATGTTCTTCCAAAAATCTACTAATAACTCATTGGGTCTGATCGCCCTCCCTTTCTTCATCCTACTAATAGCACATCTAACCTCCTTAACTTTGAACTGCCTAAAATAACCAAAATCTCGATGACTATCGGAGTATGCCAACTCACCTAGAAAGTAAGCTTGCCACCTTAGCTTAATGGAAGTCTCATTCACCAACACCTCACCCTCCACATCTTTGATGCACTTCACTTGGTTCAAGTTGTGAGCTTTCCTTTCTCTCTCTTTAGTGAGCCTATACAATCTTTTGTCCCTGTCTTTATATTTTAGCTCCACATACAGGTGCTCAAATGTTGTTGTCCTAGCACTTGTCTCCATAGTCTTCACTTCGGTCTTTGGCGTCTTATAGATCTCCTTAAGCCTTTGCCTTTCATCCTCATCCCTATACTCCAACCACTTCGTATAATCAATTTTCTTAGCTTTCACTTTTCCTTGAACTTTATCATTCCACCACCAATCACCCAGACGTCCACCAAAGGTCCCTATCGAAACCCCTAGTACCTTGATAGCTACTTTTCTAATGAAACCTGCAGTAGTGTACTACATATTGTTCTCATCTCCACTACTAACTCCAAGCCTCTAAACTACTCAACTTTTGTTCCATCTCTCAAGAAAGGGAAGGCGTCAAGCCTCCCCATCTAATCCTTAGTTGGGCATTAATAACTTTCTTCTTCTTTTCTCTCTTAATCTCTAAATCGATTACTAGAAGCCTATGTTGAGTTGAAATGTTTTCACTCATAATAACCTTGCAATTCTTACAAAGACTTCTATTGCCCTATCGAAGAAGTAGTTAATCAGTTGGAGTCTTAGCTACTATACTATGAAAGGTAATTAAGTGATTTTCCCTCTTTGAGAAACATAAGTTAGCAATAACTAACTCAAAGGATTTGGTAAAATTCAAGAGAGATGTCCCACCTCTATTCGACTCCCTAAAACAAAAGTCTCCATGAACATCTTCAAACCCACTAGTGGTTTCCCCAATATGCCTATTAAAGATTCCCCTAGTGATGATTTTTTCTATCTTTGGTATGCCTTTCACAACCTCATCCAACTCTTTCTAAAAGAGCCTGTTGACATCCTCATCCTGGCCCACTTGAGGCACATAGGCACTAAGTATATTCACTATATGCCTACCAACCATAAGCTTAATAGATATCATCCTATCATTAATCCTTCTAACCTCAACCATGTAATCCCTAAGGTCCTTATCTACTAGGATGCCTACTCTATTTCTGTCTCTAGAACCACCTGAGTACTATAACTTAAACCCGTCTATGTCCCAAACTTTGGTATATACCCATCAGCTCTCCTGAACACATGCTATATTAATTTATCTCTGCTTAAGACTCTTTACTAGCTCTATGGATTTCCCCGTAAGTGATTCTATATTCCATGACCCTACCCTTAAATTAAATAAGCATGTGCCTCTCTTACCACCCTACCCTTTACCTCCGACTCCAATCGATGACATGACCCTAATCCACCATTTGATCTTAACACCACCAAACTAAGAGCTAATAACTCGTTATGCTACTAAGATCAAGAACACAATCTAGCGAAAACCATACAACCCAAAAATATAGAACATCAAAATATAAGGTATACTACTAATCAAACAATCGTGTACAAAATCAAGACGAATAGTGGGCAAAGGCAACACAATATGATATGTAAGCCCATAAAATATAATAAATGGTAAATATATAAGTATATGATAAATCTAGGAATATATGGTAAAAGTCAACACAATAAGAAAGAATCAACAACAAAATATATAGATGGCAAGAAATAGAAGACAAGTAAAAGGATATAATTGACTAAAATAAGAAATAACAAAAGATTGGAAGATATTACCTAAAGTTCTGGTAAAAAGATTGTTGAATGTTGCTGGAAGTATTGGAAAATATAAATTGTAGACATCAGTAGAAATCTTCGCTGGAATCTTCTTCGGACTAACTCACTATAAATTCTCACCTATATCTAGAAATTATTAAGCTTCACTGGAAAGTATTAGAAAAGAACTATAACCTCACCGGAGAATCACGTATCTTGAAAGATTTTGACTGGAAATCAAAAAAAGAAATTCAAAATGATCTGTTGCTTGTGTAAAAGAGAATCTAAATAAATGTAATATGATTGATATTTATTTTTTATTTGCTCTCTCAACTCTCTCTCTTACACATTTTACACCACCAACCACCATCGGATGAGGCTATTACACAGTACCAGCAAAAGAAGGATTTTGACGGCTCAAACCAGATATAGAGCTGATAAAGTTTGGTGGAATTATAATTTTAATAAAGAAGTTCATTTGATGATCCATTTCTTTTGTTCAAATAGAACTCATTATCTTCTGCTACTTTTTCTTTCTGAAATCTCTCCGGCTAACTCGTTATCCAGCAGAATCAATTTGTTTCTTCATCCCTGTGACCTTTTTTCTGATATTTGAAAATTCTGATCAAAACTATTTAGATTTTGACAATTCACCGATGAGGTTCTTTTTCTTTTTTCTCCCTGTGAAGGTTTGTTTCCAAGCAAAACATCTTTTGCAACTTGATTCTCTATTTTAGATCCTCTCCTACTCAATCAACAGATCCTTTTGGATTTTTTTTTCGGGATTTCACGAAAGAACTTTTCATGATATGCGATTCTCTGGCGATGTTATAGTTCTTTTCTAGTACTTTCCAGTGAAGCTTAAAAATTTCCAGATAGAAGTAAGAATTTCTAGCAAGTTAGTCTAGGGAAGTTTTCCAGTGACGTCTACAACTTATATTTTCCAGTACTTCCAATAACATTCAATAATTTTTTAACCAGAACACCAAGTGATATCTTCCAATCTCTTGTTTTTTCTTATTTTAATCAATTATATCTTCTTACTTGCCTTCTATTTCTTGCCCTCTACATATTTGTGTTGTTGTTTCTTGCTTGTTGTGTTGACTTTTACCATATATTCCTAGATTTATCATATATTTCTATACTTACCATTTATTATATTTTGTGAGCTTACATATCATATTGTGTTGCCACTACCCACTTATTGGTCTTGATTTTGTACTCGACTATTTGATTAGTAGTATACCTTATATTTCACTATTTTGTGTTGTTAGGTTGTATAGTTTTCTCTAGATTGTATCTTCTTGATCTTAGTAGCTTAGCAAGTTATTAGCTCTTAGTTAGTGGCATTTGGATGTAATGGTGGATTAGAGTCATGTCATCGGTTGGGGTCGGAGGTAAAGGGTAGGGGTGGTAAGAGAGGCAACACATGCTTATTTAAGTTAAGGGTAGGGTCATGGAATATAGGATCACTTATAGGGAAATTTGTAGAGCTAGTGAAGAGTTTTAAGTGGAGATAAATTAATATAGCATGTGTTCAGAAGACTAAATAGGTAGATACCAAAGCTCGGGACATAGACGGGTTTCATGTCGAGTGGTTCTAGGGATAGAAATAGAATAGGCATCCTAGAATATGAGGACCTTAGGGATTATATGGTTGAGGTTAGAAGGATTAATGATAAGATGATGTCTATTAAACTTGTGGTTGGTAGGAATGTAGTGAATGGACGTAGTTCTTATACGCCTCAAGTAGACCAAGATAAAGATGTTAAAAGGCTCTTTTGAGAGGAGTTGGATAAGGTTGTGAAAGGGCAGACCAAAGAAAAAAGAATCCTTATTGAGGGAGACTTTATTGGGCATATCGAGGCAACCACTAGCAAGTTTGAAGATATTCATGGAGGCTTTGGTTTTGAGGAGAGGAATGGAGGTGGGACGTCTCTCTTGGATTTTGCCAAAGACTTTCAGTTAGTTATTGATAACTTTTGTCTCTCAAAGAGGGAAATTCACTTGATTACCTTTTGTAGTACGGTAGCTAAGACTCAGATTGACTACTTAATTCTTTGGTTGGGTGATAAAAGCCTTTGAAAGAAATATAAGGTTATTCTAAGTAAAAACAATTTCATTCAACATAGGCTTTTAGTGATGGATTTAGATATTAAGAGAGAAAAGAAGAAAAAGGTTATTTTTTCCCAATCGAGAATTAGATGGGGAGGCCTTACTCCTGCCCTTTCTCGATAGATGGAAGAAAAGTTTAGTAGTTTAGAGGCTTGGAGTAGTAGTGGAGATGAGAATAATATGTGAGACACTACTGTTAGTTGCATTAGAAAAGTAGCTACCAAGGTACTAGGGGTATTTAGAGGGACCTTTAGTGGATGTCACAGTGATTGGTGGTGTAATGATGAAGTTCAAAGAAAAGTGAAAGCTAAGAAAGTTGCTTATACAAAGTGGTTGGAGAGTAGAGACGAATATGAAAAGTGAAGGCTTAAGGAGATCTATAAGATGACAAAGACAGAAACCAAGATGATGGTGACAAGTGCTAAGACAACAGTGTTTGAGCGCCTGTATTTGGAGCAAAGTGATAAATATGGGGAAATGAGACTGTATAGGCTCACTAAAGAGAGAGAAAGGAAAGCTTGTGACTTCGACCAAGTGAAATGCATCAAGAATGAGGAGGGTGAGGTGCTAGTGGATGAAACATCCATTAAGATAAGGCGGCAAGCTTACTTTCATAGACTCTTAAATGAAAAAGGAGATAGAGATATTAAGATGGGATAGTTGGCACTCTGATAGTCATCGAGATTTTTGTTATTGTAGGTAGTTCAGAGTTGAGGAGATTATACGTGTTATTAGTAGGATGAAGAGAGTGTGGGTGATTGGACCCGATGAGATTTTGGTAGATTTTTGGAAAAACATGGTCAAGGATGGTACATAGTGGTTGACTAGACTGTTTAATGCTATTGTGGAGACTTTCAAAATGTCCAATGAATGAAGGAGGAGTATAATGGTTCCATTGTACAAGAACAAGGGAGATATTCAAAACTGTAACAATTACAGAGGTGTCAAGCTATTAAGCCACACTATGAAAGTCTGGTAGAGAGTGGTAGAGATAAGGGTGAGAAAAGAGTATCTATATTTGAGAATCAATTCAAGTTCATGACGGGGCAGTAAACTGTTAAAGCAATTCATCTTGTCCAGAGATTAGTGGAGAAATATAGAGAAAGAAAGAAGGAACTTCATATGGTGTTCATTGATCTCATGACGGCCTATGACAATGTTTCAAGGGATGTCCTATGGAGGTGTCTACAGGTGAAAGGAGTTCCAATGGTATATGTTGGGGTGATAAGGGACATGTGCAACGGAGCCAAAACCCAAGTAAGAATGGTGGGAGGAGACTCAAAGTATTTTCTCATTGAGATGGGACTTCATTAAGGATTTGTGTTGATCCTTTTTTTGTTTGCCTTGGTAATGGATGAGCTGGCACAATCTATTCAAGAGGATATTCCAGTGTATCCTATTTTTAGATGACATAGTGCTGATTGATGAGATTCAGGCTAAAGATAATGATAGATTGGAGGTTTGGAGACAGGCTTTTGAACCCAGTGGGTTCAAACTGAGCAGGACCAAAATAAAATGAAGTGTAAATTCAATGTTGTGAGGCATGAAGTAGACATTGATATGATGTTTCCCACTTAATCAATTCCTAAGAGAGATAACTTTAAATATCTTGGGTCTATCATTCAGATACTTTAAATATCTTGGGTCCATCATTCAGACTAGTGGTGATATTGATAATAACATCACACATTGTATTGGAGAAGCATGGATAAAATTGAGGCTTGCGTCTGAAGTACTATGTAATAAGAAGATACCACCTAAACATAAAGATAAGTTTTATAGAATGGTGGTTAGACCGTCTTTGTTGTATGAGATGGAGTGTTGGCCAATCAAAAACTCACATATTCAGAAGATACAGGTCGTGGAGATGAGGATGATTACATGGATATGTGTACATACCAAGAGTGATAAGATTAGGAATGAGACCATTCGTGAGAAGTTAGAGGTGGCCCCTATGGCTGATAAGATTAAAAAAGTGTGAATGCAACGGTTTGGACATATGCAGAGAAGAAATACCGATGCTTTTGTTAGGAGCTGCGAGAGGCTAGATTTAGGGGTTATATGGAGAATTAGAGGTAGACCGAAGAATTACTAAGGGAAGGTGATCAGACAAGATATGACGAAACTTGATCTCATCGGGGACATGATCTCAAATAGAAAGTAGTGGAGGTCGCGAATTAGAGTAAAAGGCTAATAGGTTATTAGGGATAGGTTGATTTCTAGCCTTTGGGTATAGTAGGGTAGTACTATTGGTTGTATCTTTATATCCTATGTTGCCATTATCAGTCTTATATATGTTATTTTTATCATATTTACATACTATAATGTATTTTTCGTTAATAGTAGTTCCTTCTTTTCTCTTTTATTTTCCTTTTCCTTTTTCTCCATATCTAGTTTATTCTACTTATGAGTTTTTTGAGATGAGGGTTCCCAGGAAACAACCTCTTACCTTTGAGATAGTGGTAAGGTCTGCGTACATTTTACCCTCCCAAACCCCACTTGTGGGATGTCAGTGGGTATGTTGTTATTGTTGTTGTTGTTAATGTTACTTTTTTTTAATTGACTTAACAATTGAGTTTTTCTGCAAAAGGAAAATGACGACTTCAAATAAAATTCAACAAATATGTAATCCATCTCTCTATTTTTCGTAAAAAAAATGAACAAAATCATAATTTTTGGGGGGTTTAGTTTGTCACGACCCAACTTTGGCCATGAGTGGCACCTATACTTAACCTCCTATGTGAGAGAACCAACGATACAATTCGCAACTTACATTAGTTGTTAAACTTATGAAATACGTGGAACCCATACTTAACCTCCTATATGAGAGAACCAAAGATGCAATCCCCAATTTACATTAGTTGTTAAACTTAAGGAGTACAATGGTAATGTGAAAACTCAAACTTATAAAGCAAAAAAATAACAAAAACCACTAAGTTTATTATATTGCATTTCTCAAAACCTAAAAGTCATCACATCAAGTACATCTAGAATTTACATCCAAAAAAGGGACTCGAAATTAGGGATGAGTACAATAAATATTGTAACAACCTAGGCCGCTAGTGATAATGTCCGCTTTAGGCCTAGGCCTATACCACTTTAAAAAGCGTCACTAGTAGGTAAGACCTGTTTACTTACAAACAAATATCTCTCCTATGTTTTGATAATGTAGGACTTCTATCTAAAGATGGATTGTCACATTACTCCCTCATTATGGATTCAGTACCCTCGCTGAGGTTGGTCCCACCATATAGGATTTGCCTAGACTTAGTACTAAGGTTTTCCCTGCCTAACCCGTGATCCGCCTAAGTTTAGTAACTCTGGCCTATATCGATAAAGCTGACACAAGCGTGGTTCTAATTCTATTTGTAACAGTCCATCTGCTAGTTATATTATCCTCTTTGGACCTTGGTCCGCTCAACTCTAAAATGCATCAATAGTAGATAAGACATGTCTAACTGCCCTGCCCTTAGTTATATTCTCCGCTTTGTGCGTAAGTCTACACAACTTTAAAACATGTCACTAGTAATACCTATTTATTTTTATACCCAATACCTCTCCTATGATTTATCAACATTGGACTTCTTAC
>DF364627.1:26787-46666 GCA_000787875.1 Solanum virginianum | reverse complement strand
CCGATCCCAATGAAGCCACCTCTCAAACTTCAACCAACCAACTAGTGATCTACAACGTCTCTCATAAAGAGCCTTAAAAGGAGCCATACCGATGCTAGAGTGATAACTATTGTTGTATGCAAACTCAACCAAAGGAAGATGGTCTTCCCAACTACTCCTCAACTCTAATTACCAATGCTAGAGTGATAGTTATTATTGTATGCAAACTCAATCAAGGGAAAATGGTCATCCCAACTACCCTTAAGCTCCAAGACACAAGCCCCAAGCATATCTTCAAGTGTTTGAATGGTTATTTTGGCTTGGCCATCCGTTTGAGGGTGGAAGGTCGTACTAAGGTGAACTTTCTTACAAAGACCTTTTTGGAAAGACCTCCAAAGCGTAAAGTGAATTGTGAACCCAATCTAATATAATGGAAAAAGGAACCCCATGTAACCTTACTAACTCATGGATGTACAACTTTGCGTACTCTTCATCCACATATATGGTCTTAACTGGTAGAAAGTGCGCTGATTTCATCATCCTATCAACCACCACCCAAATGGAATCAAAATCTTTTCTAGTCTTGGGTAACCTAACCGCAAAATCCATATTAATCACCTCCCACTTCCAAGTGGGAATCTTTATGTCTTGGGTTAGGCCACCCGGCCTTTTATGTTCTGCTTTGACTTGTTGACAACTATGGAAACTAGAAACGAATTTGGCAATGTCCCTCTTCATGCTCCCCACCAATATACCTCCCTTAAATATCTATACATTTTGGTGGACCCTGGGTGGATAGAATAAGAAGAATTGGGGCCTCATCAAGGATCTTCTCCCTTTATCACCACCTTCAACATAGTCTAGGCTACCCATAGACACTCTACTCAAGGCATTGACCACCACATTTGCCTTACCCGGATGATAGTGCATACTCATATCATAGTCTTTAAGAAGTTCTAACCATATCCTTTGTCTCAAGTTGAGATCTTTTTGAGTGAAGACATATTGGAGGCTTTTATGATCGGCGACAGTTCCTTTCATGTACCTTGAGTTGTCTAGAAGAATAAGCTATGACCTTACCGTTTTGCTTCAATACACAACCCAAACCAACCCAGGAAGCATCACAATACACTACAAATCTCTTAAGCCCATCTAGTAGTAATAATATAGGAGTGGACACAAAATTATCTTTCAATATTTGGAAGCTCCTTTAACATTCATCGATCCAGACAAACTTAACCTTCTTTTGAGTCAATTTTATCATAGGGGAAGCAATAGAGGAGAACCCATTCACAAACCTTCTACAATAACCTGCTTAACCTTCTTTTGAGTCAATTTGGTCATAGGGGAAGCAATGGAGGAGAACCCATTCACAAATCTTCTATAGTAACCCACAAGGCCCAAGAAGCTTCTAATATCTGACAGGGTCAATGGTCTAGGCCAATTTCTAATCACATCGATTTTCTTAGGATCCACTTTTATACCATCCCCCGACATGACATAACCCAAGAATGTAACCTCCTTCAACCAAAATTCACACTTGTCATACTTGGTATACAATTTCTCCTCTCTCAATCTTTGCAACACAACCCTCAAATGCCCATATGCTCCTCCCTACTAAGTGAATAAATCATCAATAAAGACCACAACAAAGGAATCAAGATAAGGTTTGAAAACCTTATTCATTAGGTCCATGAAGATGATCGGTGCATTAGTCAACCCAAACGATATCACAACAAACTCATAATGCCCATATCTAGTCAGAAAGACTGTCTTGGGAATATCACACTCCCTCACCCTCACTTGATGATATCCGAACCGAAGATCAATCTTAGAGAAAAAGCTAGCCCCTTGCAATTGGTCAAAAAAATCATCAATTCTTGGAAGAGGATACTTATTCTTGATGGTGACGCTAGTGGGTTCTCGGTAGTTAATGTACATTCTAAGTGACCTATCCTTATTTTTCATAAACAAAATCAAGGCACCCCAAGGTGATTGACTAGGCCTAATAAATTCCTTTTCCAACAAATCTTTCAATTGCTCTTTTAACTCTTTCAACTCTGCCAGGGCCATACGATAAGAGGGAATAGAGATAGGTTAAGTATCGGGGAGGATGTCTATACTAAAATTGATTTCCCTTTCAGGAGGAACAATGGGAAGATCATTTGGAAAGACATCAAAGAACTCATTTACAACTGGAACCGAGTCTATGGAAGGGGCTTTAGACTCCACATCTCTAACCCTCATAATATGATAAAGACACCCCTTAGAGATTATCTTACGGGCTTTAATATATGAAATGAATCTACCCTTGACCACCACTTCTTGACTTTCCTACTCAAGGATGGGTTCGTTAGGGAATTGAAACTTGACCCTATGGGTTCTACAATCAATAGAAGCATAGTAGGCATGCAACTAATCCATCCCAAGAATGACATCAAAATCTACCATGTCTAATTCGACAAAATCACAAGGCAACAACTTATGCAAAATGCAAATAGGACAACTACTATAACCTTTCCTAGAAATAATAGAGGCACCAATAGGAGTAGACACTTCATAAGACTCATGCAACAACTTGAGATCAACATGGAACTTTTTAGCAAGAAAAGGGGTAACAAAGGAAAGAGTGGCACCCTAATTGATCAAAGCATATATATCAAAGTCAAAGATTTTCAATATATCGGTAACAACATTGAGAACCTCACTAACCCCTTGGCTCCCATATAGAGCATAAAATTAATTGTACCTTAGGGCACTACCTTGAGGACTACCTCTACCTAATGGAATTGCGTTGGTACCCTGGCCCTTGCCATGGTTTCTTGGACAATCTGCCTTCTTGTAACAAAGTTCCCCATATTCATAGCATGCATTAGAGCCTCTCAAACATGAGGCCAAGGTTTCTTCGATAATCTACCTTCTTATGACCAAGCTCCCCACATTCATAGCATGCATTAGAAACCTTCAAACATAGGCCTCCACGGCTCCTTCCACATTTAGGGCACACATCAATAGGAGCCACCCCACCAACACCTTAAGGCCTAGGGAAGTTATTAGCTAACCCCCTATTAGTAGCATGAGAAGGCCCTTGGCCTTGACGAAATCTAGCACCCTTTTGGAATTTACCCTCAAATTGGGTCCTCTTGGCCTCATGCCCCCTTCTCTTCCTCAATTTCTCCTCCTCCATTTTCTCGGCATGGGCCATCAACCAAGACAATTCCATGTCACTAATTAGCATTGCAGACCGATATTTTTCACTTACCAAGTCGGAGACCCCCATTACGAAATTATTCATCCTAGATCTAGGATCAACCACCAAATGAGGATCATACTTTGAAAGTTGATTAAACTTGAGGGTATACTCCCTCACACTCACAACACCTTGCTTCAAGTTCATAAACTTTATCAACTTAGCTTCCCTAAGCTTAAGAGGGAAAATTGATTAAGGAAAGCCAATTTGAACTCCTCTGAAAGCACTACATTACCAATTCCTTCTCACCTTTTCATTGAGCATACCATATTTGGGCTACCCCTTTGAGTTGGTATACCACCAACTCCGCCTTTTCATTTGACCCAACACCCATAATATTCAAGCTTTTTGTAGACCTCATCAATGAACTCTTGTGAATCTTCATCCACCTTTGACCCATAGAACACCGGAGGATTTATCCTCATGAAGTCTCTCACCCTAGCTCCCGATATAGTAGCATGAGGGGCTTGGGCCCTTTGAATGACTTGGTTGGCCACCACTTGAGCAAGCCTAGTGAGAGCATCCCGGAGCTCACCATTGGTAGTTTGCTCCTCAGGAGTTTGGGCCCTTCTTTCTCTAGTATCTGGTATGATCTAGCATAAGTACAATCGTTAGTGGGGAAAAGCTTACCATAACTCTATAGCACGACTTAGAACATGAAGAAGGGAAAAATTTCCTAAAATGTCTCATAGCCTTCTACTCATAGTCATGGTGCGCTTCACAACTATAAATAGGACTCTAATCAACATGGTGTATTGGACTCCGAGGATCTATCAACCTAATGCTCTGCTACCAAGTTTTCCCTGACCCAAGCCTAGGGCCTAGATGTGACATGGCACAAGAGGAACCCAAAGGGACCCCAAGCAAGCCTTTTAGAACATCATTACATATCCTTGGTCGTGAAAGCAATAAAAAAAAGCATTAAGAGATAATAAAGTGGGGCAACGGAGGCTAAAGGAAAATACTTTCATATCATAAACATCAAGAACAATAAAGTCAAGGCTCTAGCATAGATAAATAATATATCCAACAAACACCTCTAATACATAGATAAGAGCGGAGCCCAAGACAAAGCAACCGGACTCGCCCTCATAGTCAAAATAGACAATAAAGAAGAATGTCTCAATACATAATAAAAGCAACATAGACTAAGGTCCACGAAGTGGAGGACTCACCACAAGCTTGAGTAGTATTGAATTAGCCACGTGGAGGAGGAGTATGATCAACTTGAGCTACTTAGTACGTTTGAATGTACTACGTATGTAGGATTCAAGGCAACAAGAATTAGGCATCATAGTCAAAATATGTAATAATAGGCAATAGGAATAATATAACAATATGGCATGTATGATCAAAGCATAAGTAAAATATGCTTAAGTAGCTCATGCTCATATAGGATATCATATGTGTAGAAAAGACCAAGCTTGATTTTCAAGGTACAAACCCCTTGGTGGTTGATAATGGTTTCACCCCATCATCCCGGTGGTGTGGTACAAACCTCTCACATGGTTGATGATAATCAAACCTTATCATCATGGTGGCAATGTACAAATCCCTCACATGGTTGATGAGTACGAACCCCTACCTCGGTTGATGAGTACAAACCCCCACCTTGGTTACCCGGGCTCTTTTCCCCCGAATCAGATATGATCTAATGCAACACTTTATATAGATTATATCATATACATAAGTTTATTTTATCATTTTATAGTCAATCATATCATATCTCATGTTTTGGACCTTCAACTCCTCAAGAAACCACATCCGGACATTTTATGAAACACTTAGATGGTGTGTAATGCTATTATAAAATCATGAAATATAGAGATGAAATCATGCAAGAAAATCCATTGTAAAACCATCAATCAACACCTTTGCAACACCCTCAAGCAACATACATCAAAACCCCTACTCAAATCTTACAATTGATCAAAGATTTATAACTCAAAACATAGCAAAACAGTCACAATTTCACATAGCTTTAACATAGTGTACAGTGAATTTCATAATGAGCAAGACTCATTTGTAAATTGACTTTAAATAATTTAATTTGAGTAAAAAGAGACTCGGGTATCATGGGTGAAAATAACCCATGAAAGAAACCCACATACCTTAGCTTGGAGATGAACTTGGTGAAGATTGGAGATAGAGACTTGAAGCTTGAAGAAGAACCTTGAAGGAAAACCTTAGCTTAGGATGAGGGTTTGAGACTTTAATTTGGGAGTGAAAATATGGCTAAGTGTTTTAGTAAGTATTGGGGAATGTTTAGGATGATATGAGGGCGAAATAACGCTAAGTATAGGTAAAAACACGATTGGGAACACTTAGGCCTAAGATTCAAAAGCCTTGAAATGAGATAGAAATCATTGGCAACAAAATACATAGGTCTGCATCTGGTCCACAATGCAGATCTATCACGGAGGTCATATTAACACAAGTCCATGCAATGTGGTACTGTCGCGCATCGATTCTAGATAAGAAAAATTACAAAAATTAAAATTGCTAATCGTTTGCTCTTAAATTGGACGTTAGACCCTCCCCCCTTGATTTTGACCCCCTGAACAAGAATATGAAGTTAGATTTTTGATATTGTGCTTGGATTTGAGATATATTAAATTTAAAATTACAGGCATTCTGAGGCATACTTTTGGGCACTTTTTGGGGTCATCTCATTTATGCATGGAAATATGTTGATTTTAAAGTGTAAGCAATTATGTACGATTCGTGCACTCTATATAATGGTCTAGTTGATATAATAGCTACACAAATAGGTGTTGATACTAGTATGTATGAGCTGAAAATCAAGTATATCATTAGCTACAGGTTTCCACCAATATGTATACACAATAATATGGGAGTTTGAGTGTACTTGGATGAAAAAAGTGTGTGTGTTGATTTTTTTTGTAAAATATCCTTTGAGCGTTACAATGAAAAGTCGTGACTTGGATACTATAGAGTGTGATGTAATTGTAGAAAATCCTGAGAATGTGGTTGGACCAGCATCAAATCTGCCATAGTCGTACCCCACTGGTGTAGTACAGTTGATTGGAATGAATACAATTAAAGATGTTGATGTATTGGCTAACGGAGAATCTGATATAATTTTGGATGCATCAAGTTTGAACGTTGAAGTGAAACAAGTGTATCGAAATAACAAAACACTTGTTGAGGTAAGGAGAAATTATGTAGTGGTTGACAAATTTTGATTCATTGTAGAGCAGTTTAGTTCTTCTTGGTAATGTCTTTATTATTTTTATACTATTTTATGTATATTACATCTAATATATGTATTAATCTAGATCATGTTGAACAATTATTACCTGATGTGTCCTTCCGAAAATTATTCATGCATAATGAATGCTTTGAGAGTGAATCAATCAGGACTTTTCAAGCTATGAAAATTTTGTGGTGATCACATATGTTCCATAAGGAATAAGATTTATACTAGATGATAAGGGATTATGGATGTGGTGGTTGTTATTATACTGGATAAATTTGTGGATCCAACGACAATTTACACTCCCAAAGATATTGTCGCAGCTATGTTGAAGATACATGGTATTGTCACGCCCCGAGAGGGGACCCAAGACGTGGCGACACCTAGAGACTATCACTAGTCCCCAAGCAAACCACTTGGCCTCATCACATTCATCCATTTATTCATACATTCTATTGATCAGTGAAAGACAAAGGAAAAGTAAATGGGCACATCTTATCATCCAGTCTCAAAATGATAATAATAATAATAATGTAATAGAAAGCTAGTAGAAAGAACTAGTTCACAATCTTAACAATCAACATTCGACTCTAGCCTATGAAGCCTCTATCACTATCAGGTAGTGTCAATGACAGACCCATGGCTGCCTCAATCAAAATGAAGCTAAGCAAATCTAACTCTAACGTAAGATGAAAATAGCATATGAATCCTCTGAAGTAGGGGAGGCTCACCAATCAGTTGAACATCCAAGATCCTAAATGATGCCCCTGTTGATGATCTCTAATCCTTATATCTGCATCATAAAATTATGCAACACCAAATGACATCAGTACATGGAATATATGGTATGTAAAATAGCTGAATGAAACTGAAACGGGTAGAATCATATGAAACATTAATCAACATCAAGGATAATAACAATCAATATGTCAAATGTTTATCTAATGTAAGAATAAAGAGTAGACAAGTGACTCATCAACCTATCAAACCTGATCAATCAAATTAGACTCATCTTAGAAGGACTCGTCTCAACTCATCTCATCTCATCACATCTCATCTCCACTCAGAGTACTCAATTTGGGAAATTTCTAGGAGTTTCTCTTATTAGATGACAACCACATATAAGCCAGTGATTGTACAACAATCTCGCTGATGTTACCACAGCCGTTCCCATACTTGCCAGGTAGGGAACAAAGCAAAACCATAATGGATAAGTCCAAATAGAGAGAACAATCTATAAGTCCTCTATTGATTTCAGGGACATCTAATCACAGAGAACCTCAACATAATGTGATGTGATAGTCCTAATCCTCACCTACTCTTGGCTACGTAGTTTGATGAGTGTGAGTCAGATTAACCCTTACTGTTTCAATGCTCAATAATCCTCCCATGACTCAATGCTCATAAAATAGTCCATCCAATCAAACTATCTCAATCAAATCATCTCAATCAGCCTCATGGAGGCACTATCTTTCAATCAGTCTCATAGAGTGTCACAACCCAAGCCTAGGGCCTAGATGTGACATGACGAATGGGGAACCCAAAGGAACCCCCTAACAAGCCTCATAGCATATCAGTACACATCCTTGGTCGCAGAAGCAATGTAAAATAACAAAAAGTAAGAATAAGGGGAACATGGGCTAAGGGATAGCTTGCAAAACATCATCATCAAGAGACAAAGAGTCAAAGCTCATATCATATATACATGACTTGTCCAACAAACACATGGTATGTGTTAGTACATTTGAATGTACTAAGTATGTAGGATATAATGCAACAAAAAATAGGCATCATAATCAAAATGCATAACAATAGGCAAAAGATATAATATAGCAATATGACATGTATGACCAATGCTAAAGTGAAACATGCTTAAGAAACTCTTGCTCATATAAGATATCATATCTGTATAATAGACCAAATTAGATTTCAAAAATACAAACCCCTTGGTAGGTTAGTGATGATTTCGCCCTATGAAACAACCCAAAAAGTGCCCGAAAATGTGTCCCGGAAATGCCTGGAGTCTTAATTTCCTTATACCTAAAATTTCATTTGTTATTTCAAAAATCCAACTTTATATTCTTGTTCAGGAGGAAAATTTGAGTTGGAAATGGATCAAAATCTAATTTTAGAGCAACCGTATCAAAATCCAAAAATCACAAAAATGCAATTTAGGAGGGTCAAATTTAAAGGGGTATATCTTTTATTAAAGCTGACCTACCATATTAAAGCTCTTTGGATTATCTTTCCAACGTGCTTGGTTTCCCCTTATTTTGAGTTCGGATGAAGAATTTATGCCCGTTTTCATAGAACTGGTATGTGTAAAAATGCAAATTCTAGTGAGTAATTTGCATCACTTCTGCGATCTGGAGCATTGTTATTTTGGCCTTATTTGTTTTTTAGATTTCGGTCCAAGACTTTCAAGTCTTGGACCTAAGGGTATCCATACTTGAAAATACCTATACTTAGCCTTATTTCACCCTCATATCATCGTAAACATTCCCCAATACTTACTCAAACACTTAGACTAATTTTCCTCTCAAGATTTAAGTCCCAAAACCCTCATCCGGATCTAAGGAATTCCTTCAAGCTTCAAGTCTCAATTAAAGTCCTCTTCAAGAAATTCTCCAAAGTCAAGGTATGTGGTTTTCAACCATTGGGTCCTTTCACCCATGGTACCCAATTCCCTTTTCTACTTAAACTGCATGATTTAAAGTTGATTTTACATGTGGGTTTTGTATACTAAGAAATTTACTGTATAGTGATTTGAGTTCATGAAAGTATAGTTGCGTAGCATATTTTGAGCTATAAATCTTGGACCTAATGTTTGATTTGATGAAGGATCTTGATGTATGTTGCTTGAGAGTATTACAAAGTGTTGATTAATGCTTTTACATGGGATTTACTTGCATGTTTTCACTCTTGAATTACATGATTTTACACTTGCACTATACACTCGCCAAGTGTTTGATAAAATGTCCGGTAATGATTTCTTGAGGAACTATACTCTTGAATTACATGGTTTTACACTAGCACTAAACACCTGCCAAATGTTTGATAAAATATCCGGTTATGATTCCTTAAGGAATTGGAGGACCAATGCATGTCTTATGAGTTGAAAGACTTCATGATGATTTTAAGATGTGTTTAATTCATGGAAAATTTAATGATGTCATAAAGCCGGATTTGAGTCCTTTCTTAAAGATTTCACCTCTTGTGACTTAATATTGATGTTAATGCAAGGGTAAGGTTGATGATGATCTATTCTTATAATTGAAGTTGGGCTCACTTTTTGAGGTCAATGATTTTATGAGCTACTCGTGCCATGTCTTCTATGTTGTTGCAAGTTATTAAAGTTATGATTATCTTATATATTCCATGGGATTAGATTTAACACCGAGTGGACTAGAGGCGAGTTCCCAAGTCCTAAAACTATGTGCCACCATAGGATGATTTTATGCCCTTGCTATACTAGTGGATCCATTTAGTGAACTATCTCTTAAAAATCCTTTCTGAAATTGGGTCATGTTCCCATAAGTTGAAATAGGGTCTTAAATCCTTTCCTAAATAGGGTTGGGTTCCCCTAAGGAAGGTTACTTTATACAAAATGGGTCATGTTCCCGTAAGTTTGAAGTATGATTTACCTTGGCAAGTAGACCACCTCTTTACCGGTGAGAGGTAATCATCAGGATTCCAAGTCATAGCTCGCTTGGTCTTATGTTATGTTGGTTGAGGTCTCTTCCCACACCTATGTATTATGATCTATATGAGTTGAATAAATTGTAAGCATGTTTTACTTTTGCATTGATCATACATGCCATGTTGTTATATTATGTCTATTGCCTATTTTTATGCATTTTGACTATGATGTCTATCTCTTGTTGCATTGCATCCTACATACTTAGTACATTCAAATATACTAATGCATATTCTACGCCTACATGATTACCATGTAGGAACCAGAGCTTCTAGTGATTCTTCTTGTGGCTAGATGAATTGTTCAAGTTAGCCTTTGGTGAGTCCTCCATTCCGGGGACAATGACTATTCTCTTATACTATGTATTAAGATTCCCTTTACTTTATCATATACTTATGACTATGAGGGTGAACCCAGTTGCTTGTATTGGCCCCCGCTCTTATCTATGTAGTAGAGGTGTTATCGAATATATGGTGTAATTCTGCTATGAGCCTTGACTCTCTTGCTTATTATTGTTATGGTATCAAAGATATCCCTTAGCCCCTTTTCCCCTTTTCAGATATCTTCTCTTATTATCATTTTAATTGCTTCTGCGACTAAAGATGTGTAATGATATGTAAAGAGACTTGTTTGGGGTTTATTCGGGTTCCCTATTAACCAATCACGATTAGGCCCTAGGTTCGGGTTGTGAAAAAGATAGTATCAGAGCACTAGGTTATTAGATCCTCAGAGTCCAACACACTACATCGATTAGAATCTTATTCATAATTGTATTGTGCACCACATCTATGAGTAGGAGGCTATGAGATGTTTTAAGAAATGTTTCCCTTCTTTATGGTCTATGTCATACTTTTAAAGTAAGATAGGATTTCCCCTTCTAACAAATGTTCTTTGCTCTTCTAGTTTATCATGCCACTTCAAAAAGAAATGGCAAATGAAGGTAAGTTAAAGGTTTTGATGTTGACAGATCTGAGTTTCACTTTTTCTTTCATTATTTCTTTTGGTTGCTAATGGGCTTCTTGTGTGTCCCGAGTTGTGATGTGAACCTTTGGTGTTTACCTCTTAGTTAGGTATATTGTTTCTAGAAAGTTCATAGGTATTGATCCGGATTTGTATTGCATTAGGTCTTGCCTTGTGGCTTGTTGGAGTTGGCGTGGTGGATTTTGATGTCATACTAGGGATGGAATGGTTGCGTGCATGTTTTCTCTTCATGGATAGTAGGATCTATAGAATTAGATCCCGATTCCCTAATGAACCCGTCCTTTAGTGGAAGAGTCTTGATATGGTGGTCAAGTGATAGCAAAGGGGATAGGTCTATTTTATGTCTTAAGGTACAATTGATCTCTAAGGGGTTGCATTTATGATCTTCTGAGGATTGGAGGTGTTGGACCTAAGTTGTTTTATCTATAAAATTGTTGGTGGTGGTAGATGAGGCCTTGAATGTCCCTTTTCGATATTTTGAAATTAGAGTAGTGTCTTTTGGTTTGAGTAGCACACCTGTTATGCCTATAAGTCTCATAATTAAGATCTTTAGTCCCTACTCTAATAGTCTTATGGTGGTTTTGGTGATGATATGATGGTTCATTTCCTTAATGAGGTAGTGCATGTGAGTCATTTGAGGGTAGTACTACAAAGTTTAAGGAAGAAGGTTGGATGCTAGATAAGAGAAATGGGAATTTTGGTTGTAAGAGGTTGTCTTCCTAGGTCATGCAGTGTCGGGTGATGGTATAAAGGTGGACCCTAGTAAGATGAAGATGATTAGCTATTAGACTAGACCTTGACCCCCTTGGGTGTTAGGAGCTTCTTGGGCTTAATGGGTTGTTACCGGAGGTTGTGAATAGGTTATCTTCTATTGTCTCTCTTATGACTGACATTAAATAAGGCCAATGTTGTGACCAACATTTTGAGTAGGGTGATTTGATAGGTTCGGGAGTTGCTATTCCTTGTGTGATTCCTTTGTGCTAATAGGATTCACGTGTGTGTCTCGGATGGTTGCATGAGTCTATTATGGCTAGTAGGAGTCTATAAGGGTTGCCCTATGTTATCGTTGCATAGAGTCTTGTCTTGTGATCTTGGTTGGACTTAGCTTGATGGGTTGGAGGTCTTGGGGTAGTTTGGGCTACTTGCATAGCATGCTTCCAATGAGTGTAGAACCCGTAAGGTTGTAATATGATGGTTAAGGATGGTAGATCTACTTGGTCAACTATAATGGGTTAGTCAATTTACTAAGGCTGATCTTTCGTTCGAGTTTTGTCCCCAAGTGAGCATTAGTAATATTGATAGAGTTGTTGGTTGGCTTATGCATCGGTTGTGTTTATGGGTCTCTATAATAGGGTCTTAGAACCCTACCTTGATATTTTTGTGGTGGTCTCTAGTAATGAGGTATTGAATTGCTTAGAGCTTGTGAATCATTTGGGGGTAGGGTTGCAAGTCTAGAAGGATGAGAGGTTGTTTGCTAAATATGATAAATATGCATTATGGATAGCAAGAAGGTGGGTAGCATTCTTTAAGGATTATGAAATAAGTGTGCATTATTATTCCCGATAAGGCTAGTATTGTGGTTGGTGCTCCAAGTAAGGTGCTTATGGGTAGCTTAGCATATAGGGATAATGGTGGAAAAAGGAGACTTGTAGGATCCATCGATTGGTTAGATTGGAAATTAGCTTGAGAGAAGTTGAGAATGGTAGTATAGTGTTCTTGATGGTTCCAATCTTATTTGGTTGAGAAGACCTAGTTTAAGTAAGGCCTTGATTCCGCCTTATTAGAGTTAGAAGTTTTGGGGTAGAAAGATGGTAGAGTGGATGTTGTCTCCCAAGGGGAGGCGGTGGTTATTGTACCAAGTGGGTTAGGCATATTTATGGTTGACAATTAAGTTGAGGATTGTGAGTTTTTATAGAGTATATAGGGAGGTTGGTAAGGTTGTATAAGTTTGGGGATTGTCTATGGATGTAGATATGGTTTGTCTGATTGTCATGCTTCTAGGTTGAGGGGATGTGTTTATGACTTTAGTGCTATAGAACTCTTTGAAGTTGTGGGTGAGGTGGAGGATAAATTAGCTTAGAAGAAGGCCCCGGTGGAGGTGTTAGATGGATGTGTGGAGAAATTGATTGATAATGATGAAGTGTCCGTTAAGGCTCTTTGGGAGAGTTGTCTATTCGTATGTATTTCTCGGAGAGCTAGTGCGGGCATGGGGAAGCGATATTCATATTTTTTTCATTCTATTCAAGCTTATGGTAGAACATCGAGTCCTTTTCTATGATTCCAAGCCTTGCATTTCAACCCCTATGCCATTGCATGCACTCATATTTATGTTGACAAGTTCGTAATGATTTTAACACTTATGTTGAGGTTTTAAAAATGGTGTTTTAATATGTATTGTTGCATTCTTGTTGGGGCTGATCCCTTTATGATTACTCTTCCCTTGTACACTCCATTGACATTCGGGGACGACTGTTCCCAAAGGGGAGATATTGAAACGACCCAAAAAATGCCCGAAAATGTGCCTCGAAAATGTCTGAAATCTTAATTTTCTTATATCTAAAATTCCGTTTGTTATTTCAAAAATCTGACTTCATATTCTTGTTCAGGGGACAAAATGGAGTGGGGAATTAGTCTAACCCAAATTTTAGAGCAACCGTATCAAAATTCAAAAATCACAAAATTGCAATTTAGGAGGGTCAACTTTAAAGGGGCATATCTGTTAGCACACAAAGAACTGGGTTACCCATGACCTACCAAATTAAATCTCTTTGAATCACATTTTCAACGCACTTGATTTCACCTCATTCCAAGTTCAGATGAAGAATCTACACCCATTTTCGTAAAACTCATATGTGTAGAAATGTAAATTCTAGTGAGTAATCCGCGTCACAGTGTTATTTTGGTCGTATTTGATGTTTTTGATTGCGGTCCAAATTTTCAAGTCTTGGGCCTAAGGATTCCCATACTTGAAAATACCTATACTTAGCTTATTTCACCCTCATATCATCCTAAACATTCCCCAATATTCACTCAAACAATTAGACAAATTTTCCTCTCAAGATTTAAGTCCTAGAACCTTCATTCGGATCTAAGGATTTCCTTCAAGCTTCAAGTCTCCATTAAAGTCCTCTTCAATAAATTCTACAAAGTCAAGATATGTGAGTTTCAACCATTGGGTCCTTTCATTCATGGTACCCAATCCTCTCTTCTACTTAAATTGCATGATTTAAAGTTGATTTTACATGTGCTAGACGATTCTTTGTCTCACAGAAATCATCGGGTCAAGTCAATTCCAGGCTAGTATCAGTTAATTTTGGCTCTTGTCTGGCCGTCTTATATTAAGAAATTTACTGCACAGTGATTTGAGTTCATGAAAGTATGGTTGCGTAGCATGTTTTGAGCTCTAAATCTTGGATCTAATGTTGGATTTGATGAAGGGTCTTGATGTAGGTTTCTTGAGGGTGTTACAAAGTGTTGATTAGTGATTTTACATGGGATTTACTTACATGTTTTCACTCATGAATTGCATGATTTTACACTAGCACTACACACCCGCCAAATATTTGATAAAATGTCCGATTATGATTTCTTGAGAAATTGGAAGTCCAATGCATGTCTTATGAGTTGAAAGACTTCATGATGATTTTAAGATATATCTAATTCATGGAAATGTTGATAATGTTTTAAACTTGGGTTTGAGTCCTTTCTTAGTGATTTCACCTCTTATGAGCCCCTTAATGTTGATGTTAATGCAAGGGTAAGGTTGATGATGATCTATTCTTATGATTGAAGTTGGGCTCACCATTTGAGGTCAATGATGTTATGAGCTACTCGTGCCATGTCTTCTATGTTGTTGCAAGTTATTAAAGCTATGATTATCTTATATGTTCCTTGGGATTAGAGAGTGGTATAGAGGCGAGTTCCCAAGTCCCAAAACTATGTGCCACCATATGATGATGTTATGCCCTTGCTATACTGGTGGATCCATCTAGTGACCTATCTCTTAAAAATCCTTTTCGAAATTGTGTCATGTTCCTATAAGGACGGTCGCTTCACATGAAATTGGGTCATGTTCCTGTAAGTTGAAGTGGGGTCTTAAATCCTTTTAGAAATAGGGATTCCTGTAAGGAAGGTTACTTCATACAAAATGGGTCATATTCTCGTAAGTTTGAAGTATGGTTTACCTTGGCAAGTAGACCAGCTCTTTACCAGTGAGGGGTAATCATCAAAATTCCAAGTTGTAGCATGCTTGGTCTTATTCTATGTCGGTTGAGGTCTCTTTCCACACTTATGCATTATGATCTATATAAGTTGAATGAATTGTAAGCCTGTTTTACTTATGCATTGATCATACATGCGATGTTGTTATATTATGCTTATTGCCCATTATTATGCTTTTTGACTATGATGGCTATCTCTTCTTGCATTGCATCTTACATACTTAGTACATTCACATATACTAATGCATACTTTATGCCTATATGATGTTACCATTAGGAACCAGAGCTCCTATTGATTCTTCTTGTGGCTAGACAGGTTGTTCAAGTTAGCCTTTGGTGAGTCCTCCATTCCGGGGATAATGACTATTCTCTTATACTATGTATTAAGATTCCCTTTACTTTATCATATACTTATGACTATGAGGGTGAGCCCAGTTGCTTGTCTGGGCCCCCGCTCTTATCTATGTAGTAGAGGTGTTGTTGGACATGTGGTGCAATCATGCTATAAGCCTTGACTCTCTTGCTTATTGTTGTTATGGTATCAAAGATGTCCCTTAGCCCCTTTTTCACCTTTTATATATCTTCTCTTATTGTCATTTTAATTGCTTCCGCGACCAAGGATGTATAATGATATGCAAAGAGGCTTGTTTAGGATTCATTTGGGTTTCCCATTTGCCAGTCACGACTATGCCCTAGGTCCGGGTCGTGAAACCCCATCACTTAGATGGTGAAGTACTAACCCTTCACTCAGTTGATGAGTACAAATTGCCAACTCGGTTGGTGATAATGCCGCCCCATCACCTAGGTGTTGAAGTACTAATCCTTCACTTGATTGATGAATACAAACCCCCATCTCGGTTAGTGATGATTCCGCCTCATCACTAAGTGGAGAAGTATTAACCTTTCCCTTGGTTAATGAGTACAAACCCCTATCTCGGTTATCCAGGTTCTTAGATCCACCGAATTGGGCATGGTCTAATACAACACTTTCTATAGAATTTATCATGTACATTAGCTCATTTTATCATCATAACATTAATCATATCATAACTCATGCTTTGGACCTTTAATTCTATAAGAAACCCTAGCCGGACATTTTATCAAACACTTGGGGTGTGTGTAATACTAGTATAAAACCATGAAATATAGAGATGAAATCTTGCAAGAAAATCCATTGTAAAACCACCCATCAACACTTTGCAACAAACTCTAGAAATATACCTCAAAACTCCTCATCAAATCTTACAATAGATCAAAGATTTATAGCTCAAAATATAGTAAAACAGTCACAACTTTATATAGTTTTAACATAGTGTGCAATGAATTTTCATAATAATCAAGACCCATTTGTAAATTAACTTTAAATTATGCAGTTTGAGTAAAAAGAGGCTTGGGTATCATAGGCAAAAGGAACCCATAAAAGAAACCCACATACCTTAGCTTAGAGATGAGCTTGGTGAAGATTGGAGATGGAGACTTGAAGCTTGAAGAAGAACCTTGAAGGAGAATCTTAGCTTGGGATGAGGGTTTGGGACTTGAGTTTGGGGAGGGAATGTATGACTAAGTATTTGAGTGAGTATTGGAAAATGTTTAGGATGATACGAGGGTGAAATTTGGCTAAGTATAGGTAAAAATATGTCTGGAAATACTTAGGCCCAGGACCCAAAAGCCTTGGATCGAGATAGAAATTACTGACAATAAAATACACAGGTCCGCATTTGGTCTGCAATGCGAACCTATCGCGGAGGCCAAAATAACATATGTCACCGACAGCTGCGCTCGCGGTGCTGTCGTGGATCGATTCTAGATAAGAAAAATTACAAAAATTGAACTTGTTAATCTTTCACTCTTAAATTGGGGTTAGACCCTCTTTCACCTAATTTTTAATCCCTGATCACAAATATGAAGTCGGATTTTCGAAATAACAAATGGATTTTGAGATATTTGGAATTTAAAATTCTTGGCATTTCGAGGCACGTTTTCGGGCACTTTGAGGGGTCATTTCAATATCTGCCCCTTGGGAATATTCATCCCTGAATGTAAAAGATACATACAAGAAAAGAATGATCATATACAAACCAGCACCAACTAAATTTCAACAATACATTTAAAACACCATTTTCAAAATCTCAATATAAATGTAAAATCATCATAAACTTTTTCAATATAAACATAAATATTTGCAAATGACTTAGGAGTTGGAACATGAGACATGGAATCACATAGAAGAGTTAGAATTAGTAACTTAGGATTGAGTAGAATAGAAAAGATATGGGTATCACTTTTGCATATTGCATGACATAGGGGCTGAAACATAAGACTTGAAATCACATAGGGGACTTAAAATTAGTACCTTAGGCTTGAGTAGAGTGAAAAAGATAAGGATGCCATTTTTTTCATGTCCGTTTCGGCCTCCCAAATAGCACTTTCGATTTGTTGGTTCCTCCAAAGGACCTTAACAGATGTCACCTCTTTATTTCTCAATCTTTTCACTTGTTTATCTAGGATCTGACCGTAACCTCCTCATAGGTCAATTTATCCTCAAAAACATCCACAACATTAAGAGGCATAATAGCATTACGGTCACCAACACATTTTCTCAACAATGAGACATGGAATACCAGATGAACCAAATTTATTTCATTAGGCAACTTCAATTCATAAGCTACCTTTCCAACCCTTCTCAAGACCTCATAAGGAACAACATATCTAGGACTCAACTTCCCCTTTTTATCAAAATAGACCACACCTTTCAGTAAAGAAACTTTCAAATAAACCCAATCACCAACTTTGAATTCAAGGTCTCTTCTTCTCATATCGGCGTAAGATTTTTGATGACTTTGGGCTATTCTCAACCTTTTCCTAATCATCTTAACCTTCTCAAGAGCCTCCATAACCAGATCCGATCCCAATAAATCCACCTCTCCAACCTCAAACTAACCAACTAGTGATCTACAACATCTTTCATAAAATACCTCAAAAGGAGCCATACAGATGCTAGAGTGATAACTATTGTTATAGGGAAACTCAATCAATGGAAGGTGATTATCCCAACTACCTTTAAACTCCAAGACATAAGACCTAAGCATATCTTCAAGTGTTTGAATGAGTCTTTCGGCTTGGCCATCCGTTTGAGGGTGAAAGGTCGTGCTAAGGTGAAATTTGGTACCGAGACCCCTTTGAAAAGACCTCAAAAAGTGTGAACCATGATTCGATATGATGGACAAAGAAAACCCATGCAATCTTACTAACTCATAGATATACAACCTTGCATACTCTTCAGCCCCATATGTGGTGTTAATCGGTAGAAAGTGGACCAATTTTGTTATCCTATCAACCACAACCCAAATGGAATCAAAACCTTTTTTAGTCTTGGGCAACCTGTCATACCCAAATCCCATTAAGGCGGACTAGCACCCATTGCCGATAAGGCCCGGGAGAACCAACCTGTGCCTATGCGCTTTCTATATGCATTATAAGGAATTCCACCTTCAGTATGCCTTTAGGAGAGTAAATAGCACTAACACGCCAATAGTAAAAGTATATGACTAGTCCATTGGGGCCACGCTGTCTGAAGTACAAAATATAAATATATGACTAGGCCATTGGGGCCACGCTGTCTGAAGTATAAAATATGCCCACACTTTAATTTACATAGTCTATAAAGCCTCTAGATACTGACAGGAATCTGATAATGGTCAGGACAGGCCCCGCCTCAACTAACTGTACAATACAAAAATATAAGTTCTAGACATGCAAAGCTCCGAAGCAACCTGGAGCTTGGTAACCACAGCTGGATGTCCTGTACTCCTATTGGGGCAATCTACTAGCACCTGTACCTGCAGCATGAAATGCAGGTCCCCCATAAGGGACGTTAGTATGAGATGATGTACTGAATATGTAAGGCAGGAAATACAGTGTATAAAATGACAACTCAATTAGAACTATGCACTGATGTATGATAAGAGATCACTTTTGATTATATTATGGGATCATATACTTTTACATTCTTTATATCACTTTACCTTTACTGTGAAATCTGTAAAATCTGTGGACAGAAAATACTATGAAAGACCCAGCTGATTAGGGGCAAACTGTGTCGGGTTTGTCCCTATGCCAAGCTAGTAATCTAGCCCCCTCGGGCTACCCCCCGTGATAGGATAGACCCGGGCTAGGTGATTTAGATACACATGATGCCCTTTAACGCGAGATGCAAACACTTTTAAAATTATCACTAATTGAAAGTCCATATCATGTTGGCTAGGTGACTCTCTCACCCCTTGGGCTACCACCTATCTAACTGTAAATACTATACAATCTCTTTGATTTACCTTCGAGATATTCTTTTGGTAGTCACATTATTGGAGCTATAGAACTGTGTAATATTAGAGATGTAGAACTCTGTATGTAGCATATGACATTTAGATAACCATACAAGACAATTTGACAATGAAAGGAATACGTTAAACAAATAATGAAATGCGTATGAGATGAGACAACTTACGGACTTTATTTGGCAAAAAGAATCTATGTAA
>DF364627.1:4993-19250 GCA_000787875.1 Solanum virginianum | reverse complement strand
GTTATCTATTGGCATATACATAATCTTTAGATGTGTTTTTAATGTTTTGATGAAAAATGAGGTACCCTCAAAATTTTTGAGGTTGTGATTATTGATGCATTCATACATTTTTGGGTATTTGGCAATGTTTGTTCTGATATTATGAAGGTAAGTGAGACTGAAACATGACCTGTAAGTCTATACTTGATTGTGGATGCTATGTCATGTGCATTGAGAGCCTATTTTGTTGCATTCATGCATCTTATATAGACCCAGAACTTTCCTTGTTACTCTAAAATTTGTTTGGTAAGTCGTGGATATCGAAAGGATCTTAGGCCTAAATGACCCGCTTGATGAGCGAGTGAATCCTTATTCCAAAGTTTTGAGCTTTTCATGTACTCATTCTTTCTTGATACCTTTCTAGCTTAACCTTTTTTAATGAAATACCTTGATATTGGCCCGGGTTGTCCTTGAACATGTGAAACCTTGATTGAGGCCAAAGGCCTAAGTTGAGGGTGGCTGCAGTTAGTGGCCCTGGTTTGAGGCATAGATATTGCGTACTTCACTTGAGGCTAAAAGCCTAAGTTGAGAGTGGCCCTTATGTTGGTAATGTAATAATAATAAGGTTGTTGGTTGGGAAATCAAGAAAGAAATGAAAATCATGAACTAAGTGAAGAAAGAGAAAAGAAAAGTGCTTTGAATTGAGAAAAAGTAGGCAAAATGAGTTGTAAATTGAGGTATAGCTGAAAAAGAGAAAGAAAGCACTCGAGAAAAGTTCAAAACAGGACAATATAGGAGGAATGATTAAAAAGGATTGGATTATAAAAACAAAAAGTGTTGGTAAACATGGTTCAAGGATAACTTTTAGTCACTATTTACCCAAAATACCACACCGAAGCATCCCGAGCCTATGTTACAAGCCTAGAAGTCCTAAAGTAAACCAAATTCACTTTATCACTAAGCCAAAAGATGAGTATAGATGCAAGCCTATGGTATTAGTCAGCATGCTTGAATTTCAATTGTGAGAGTGAGAATGCTTCCTTATTCCCTGACTTCTAAATGCTTTTGAGTGAGTTTGAGGGACTTCGTTCTAGTGAGGGTATTTGCACTCCATGAATAGTATATGACAATACCATTGATTGTGGATAATTGATGTCCCTTAGCTTGTCATAGTTGGATTACCAGGTATCTCATTATGTTCTTGTTTGCAGAATAACTTTGCAAGCTGGTTTTGAAAATAGTAGTTGGGTATCTAAATCAAAGGAGTTGTTATATATGCCATTAGTATAGTTGATATGTATTTCTCTTTATCTAAGTAGATTGAGTCATCGGTTGAGGACAAGTAACAATTCTAAGTTGAGGGTGTTGATGTGTTGTCAAAATACAGCATATTTGGTGCTTAAAACAAGGGATCTTGTGAGTTCCTAAAGCAAATTTTTATGGTTTTGATGTATTTTGGTATTAATCTTGTAGAAAATTTAGGTTGGCGTAATATTGAAGAAAAGTTGCAGATTTTGCTAAAGCATAGTCCATACGAACTTACCTACGAGTCGTAGCTCAAGCTAAGACTCGTAGGGTATGTCGTAGCAAAAATTAGAGACCAAAAATTTAGAAATCTACTAAGTGAAGGTCATTCCTACGAAGATATCCTACAAGTCATAAGACAAACTATGACTTATATAGGTGGACTCATAGCAAAAAACAGAGAGCCAAAATGTTGGACCAAAAATTGAAGACCAAGACAGAGAGCAACATATGAGTCATAGCTCAAGTAAAGACTCATACTTATGAGTTGTACTAGTTCAATCCAAGATGCCAAAAACCTGATACGAGACCCCAACAACGACTCGTAGGTCATCCTACGAGTCATACCTGCGGAACTTATTAGCTGCCAGCTATCTTTTCTATGTAAATTCTAAGGTTGTTTTGTAAATACTATATATAGTTTAAGTTAGTTTTTTAGAAACAGAGCAACCAGTTGACAATAGAGAAATCACATTTTGAATCTTTTTTTTTAGAGTTGTTTATAGTTCTTTTCTGAAAAACCCATTTTGGGGATTGCAAATCTTGCTTTGTACTCATTATTGATCAATCATGCTTGTGGGTTTGCAATTTTTTATGCCTATTTTCTTCATTAGTATTGGTAAAGCTCTCAATTATTTCAATTATTTGCATTCTTGTGTGTTTTCCCTTAGCCTTGAGTAGCTAAGCACCCAACACTTAGGGTTGTGGGTACCATAAGTAGTTTACTTGAGATGATCTAGGTTTCCTGCATTTCCATGATTGGGGGTTTGCATGTAGTATCTATTTCCCTTCATTTTTATTGTTGTTTTGTGGTGGCCAACACCAAACCCCGCCTACTATCACGATCCCAACCAAGGTATTGATGAATAGGAAAAGGGAAGTAGATGACAGAATTCGATTGATATGTTCTCATCTAATCAACCGAGCCTGACCAAGAGGAGGTTGACTGGGATAATAGGTAACGGTTAGTTGGCATACCATGGATACCAACCAAGCTCCATGGTGAAATTCGGACTTCACCTTCACAAGAGGGCTGGGTAATGATTATTTGGCACACCATAGTTGTTGACCAAGTGCCATGGTGAAATTTGAACTTCACCTTCACAAGAGGGCTGGAAGAACCTAAGTTACTGTCCTGCATGCAAATCACCAATTGTAGTTATGTTATCTAGGGTAATCAAGTCGACGAACATTGAGGAACACAATTCCCAAGTTGTCCACATAATTGAGTGTTTCCTTATGTTCCCTGTGGATTTGACCCTAACCTCAGTTAGGTTAATTGCTGACAACGACCGCCTTCTTATTGGAGCGTGAACATCATCACTTAGATCCATCAAAATCAAAATATTCTACTTACCTTTCTTTGCCTTCCTCCTTGAAGTGACACGTACGGTGTTGCTGGAAATTTGAATTTCAAGTCTACGACACTCCTTTATAACCTGTAAACTGGTTTACACCTCGTAGGGGGGTTTCGTCTGATGAATCTTCAGAAAGTCCTAATCTTTGTTCCTCAGTGCATAAATCATGTTCTACTACTCGTAAATCAATCCATAGACAATGATGAAGGGAAATATTTCCTAAAATATCTTGTAGACTCCTACTAATAGTTGTGGTGCACAACACAACCATGAGTAAGACTCTAATCAATGCGGTATATTGAACTTCGGGGATATATCAGCCTAGTGCTCTGGTACCTTCTTTCTCATGACCCAAGCCTAGGGCCTAGACATGACCGGCGAATGGAAAAACCAAAGAGACCCCAAACAAGCCTTATAGCATATCATTACACATCCTTGGTCATGAAAGTAATGTAAAACAATGTAGGAAACATAAACAAGAGGAATTGGGACTAAGGGAGAGAGAGATTTATACTTAAATAGCTTGAATATCATAAGTTAGTCAAAGCTCAAGCATAATATATAACATGTCCAACAAAACCTCTACTACATAGATAAAAGCAGGGGCCAAGACGAGCAATCGGGCACACTCTCATAGTTAATACATACATAAAAGATAGATAGTCATAGAACATAGTATAAGCGAATAGTCATTGTCCCCGGAATGGAGGACTCACTAAAGGCTAACTTGAACAATCTGTCTAGCCACAAGAAGAATCAATACGAGCTCTAGTTCTTATATGGTAATATCATGTAGGCACAAAGTATGCGTTAGTATGTTTGAATGTACTAAGTATATGGGATGCAATGCAACAATAGATAGGCTTCATAATTAAAATACATATAATAGACAATGGGCATAGTATAGAAAAATGGAATGTATGTTAAATGCATAAGTAAAACATACTTAGATAACTCATGCTCATATAGGATATCAAATGTAAAGAATAGACTAAGCTAGATTTCCAAAGTATAAACCCTTTGGTAGGTTAATGATGATGTTGCCCTATCACTTAGGTGGTGAACTACTAACCCTTCACTCAGTTAGTGATAATGCCGCCCCATCACCTAGGTGGAGAAGTACTAACCCTTCACTCGATTGGTGATCATGTCGCCTTATCAACTAGGTGGAGAAGTACTAACCCTTTCTTAAGTTGATGAGTACAAACCCCCATCTCGGTTATCCAGGTTCATAGACCCCTCCCCCGGATTGGGCATAGTCTAATGCAATACTTTATATATAATTCATCATGTATATAAGCTCATTTCATCATTATATAGTCAGTCATATCATACCTCATGCTTTGGACTTTCATTTCCATAAGAAACCCTAGCCGGACATTTTATCAAACATATAGGGACAATGGTTCAACACCACATACCTTGACTTTGGGGAACCCTTGAAGAAGATTGAAAATTGAGACTTGAAGCTTGAATGAGATCCTTGATGAAATCCTTATGATTGATCTTGAGTTTTTGGGACTAGAATCTTGATGGAAATATTAGTCTAAGTGTTTGAGTGAGTATTGGAGAATGTTTAGGATGATATGAGGGTGAAATAAGGCTAAGTTTAGGTATTTTCACACATAGAAGGCTCTAGGCCCAAGACTTAAAGCCTTGGACCGGAAAAAGAAAATTGGCCAAAATGACACGCCCCAGACGTGGATCCCCACTGTTTTCAGCTCACTTGAAAAATTTATAATTCGACTCGGTTGCTCTAAAATTGAGGTTAGACCCTGTTTCCTCTAATTTGGATCCCCTGAACAAGAATATGAAGTCGGATTTTTAAAATAATGAATGGATTTTTAGATATATGGAAAATTAGATTTCGAGCATTTTCGAGGCACATTTTTAGGCACTTTGTGGGGTCGTTTAAGAATTAAGAACAAGCAAATCCAACTTCAAAGTGAATCACAAGATTAAAGATGAAATCAAACTACAAGTGTTTCTCAAACCTCTCCACTGTTATCTGACTATTTTCTCTCTCTGATTCTCAAGTTCTCCATGTACTATGCGACTTCTTTTTGAAAAATAACCTAAAAACCTATTTATAATATTTAAAATACATGTCCTAAACATAATAGGATAGTTAGGTCGGTACACCTCATGAACAGGTTTATGGGTTGTGTTGCATTCCATGGTCCGTAATTAGGTTCTCGTACGGTGTTGCTGGAAATTTGAATTTCAAGTCTACGACACTCCTTTATAACCTGTAAACTGGTTTACACCTCGTAGGGGGGTTTCGTCTGATGAATCTTCAGAAAGTCCTAATCTTTGTTCCTCAGTGCATAAATCATGTTCTACTACTCGTAAATCAATCCATGACCCATTTGCATATTCATAGAATCAACTTCCAAAAATCAGTTCCTCACTGGAATTGTCCACGAAACTCACATCACGGCCTATAGAATTAACTACAGCCCGTAAAAGGTCTCGTACTTCATCAAAATCAGCAATTTTTCTACTTTCTCCCCAAAATCAAAGTCAACCCTAGAATCTGGTAAATATAACACAAAAACACACAAAACCGACTAACATCGCCTTGAGAACACATAAAATTCCAAGTTTTAAGTATCAACAGAGAAATATTTTGACAACACATCAATGAGCTTGCGATTGTTGATAGCAAATGGCATGGTTAAGAAGCCTGTAGGGATACTCTATGACGTACTCATCAACATTTAGAAATTTATATTCCTCATACACTTTGTGATCCTGGATTGCGAAGTTGACTTCAAAGTCCCAATCATCTTGGGAAGACTCTTCCTAGCCACTGGTTGAGTAGTAGTGGATATGGAGGCTGGCCAACTCAGGTTCAGATTAAATAACGATAAAATTGTTTTCAACATCTGTTAATCAATGCAGAGGATAGATGATCTGAAGAAGGATACTTGGGCACTTGGTAAAGTCTGAGTAACAAAGTTGGCCAAGTCGTGCCACGACAATAGATCAGGCGCTACATGGGAGGTAACATAAGATATTTGATTTATTAGTTATAGTTGTGTGTTATGTTTAACTTTTGGATTTGTAGATAGTTTAAATGTTTGCATTTTTGGTTGAAATTTTAGACATTGGACTAGTTACATATAGGGTAATAATGTGTTCTATGAAAAATGTGCAGTTACATGACTAAGCCATCCTTGGCTGAAAAGACATCAAGAAATGCTTCTATGATTTGTTCTATGGGTCGTATGTCATTCCATGACCCATACACCATCTAGCAAATCACTTCTTTTGAGCAAAACGTTATGCACTGCAATCCACGAGCCAACTTTATAGTCCATAGATAAAACTATGGGCCGTGAATGGGACTCGTGGACCCTAGATAAATATTTTGATTAATTGACTAACTATTGAGGTTTTTACAAGAAACTCTATGAGACGTACCTTAATTGATGACTCTTAGACTGGTCTATGAAACCAAGTCCTCAAAACTATAGTTCAGACTTTCTACGAGACTATGATTTATGGACTGTAAGACTCTCTATGGCCCATAATCAGGGTTTCGTAGAGTCTGAGCCTATTAGTTTTTACCGACTAGATCAAAATATAATTAATGGGGTCAACTTATTTTGACCCAAACTCTTCCCAAATTACCTACTAAACCCAACGAATCCCTTCTCTTATCTTTCGACCACCAGCAATCAACCACCCCACTATTGTTCGGCCAACTTCCAGCAACCCTAGGTTTCCAACTCTTCATTTTCCATATCTCGTCAATTTGGTAAGGTCTCGGTCTTAAAAACCTTTTTAATTACCAAGAATTTTATGATTAGGTTGAAGTTAATTTATGGGTTTGGTAATTTGGTGAATGAAACCGTGTGCGCCATTTTTGTGTTTGAAAATTGAATTATGGAAAATAAGTGTCAATGTGTGAATATGTGTAAATTTTGGAAAGTGGTGTGAATGGCCTTGCCTTTGTGTTTCAATGATGTATTTGAAAACAATATAGTTATATACCATTTGAATTGAATTGATTATATGCATGAAAAGTTGGTATGTGATGGCATGTGTGTGTAATTTGATGCTAATTCATTCAAACGGGGTTGGTAAGTTTGGGAATACATATGAAATAATATTCGGTGGGGTGTATGATTTTATTTTATTTTTATAGGGAACAGACCTATGCCAAAAGATCCCCACTCCTTTGGACGGTCAGGGATTGAGCAAGACCCCCAAACTTTATTATAAATAGAAAGAAAGCAAAAGTACAATGGAGGGGGACATAAACCTTACCTCCGACCTATGGTGGTTCATAAGTCGCTCAACTCATCCCCAAAACTAGAAAAGAAAAGCAACCTAGCATCTAAACACCAACAAGAGGACTCTTCTCAATATAAAAATACTAGGAAAGCAATAAATAAGGGAGACTCTCGTTTACAAAATAATCACATAACTACACCTAGATCTTCTAACAAGCTATGACTAACAAAGACATATCCTATGAGAAGATCAAGAATAGCTACAGGATCTAATAGCTTCAAGGAGGCTCTTTTATTCTCTTCAATTTTCCCCTCCTAAAGCTGGCCATACAAGATTTATCAAGTTCATAATGGCCTTGACCTCTCTAGGAAGCTTTAAATTAGAGAAGAAAAGCTTTGGAGCAGTAATGGTGTGATTGTACTTGGAGAGATAATCTGTAACAAAATTAGATTCCTTGTAAGTGTGACAACATGTAAACTCTTGGAACTGGATAGTGATGATGAGAATTTTGCTAAGTGACTAACTATTGAGTCAAGATGTATGCGTCTAATGCTTAATCCAGTTAACAGATAATTTTGAATCCATTTCCAAAATAACCTTTCTGTGACCCAAATGTAAACACCAACACAAATCGAAATATGCAGCCTCAAGCTCAGCTTGGTTATTTGTACCACCTCCATAGGGGAAGAGTATACAAAGAAGAATTCTCCCACCTAGTTTCTGCAAATTCCCCCTACACCAATGTTACCATTGTAATTGAGTACACTGCCATCACAATTTAGCTACACAAAATCAGACATTGGTTTTTACCAACACACCTTAGTCACTTTCATATCATGAATATAACCTTCCAGCATGTTGAAACGACCCCAGAAAGTGCCCAAAAATATACCTCGAAAGTGCTCAGAATGTAACTTCCATATATCTCAAAATGCATGTACGATATCAAAAATTTGACTTCATATTCTTATTAAGAGCAACTGTAGGAAAATTTGAAAACAGCAAAAATGTGATTTCCAGAGACGATCCACACCCCTGGCATGACGTGCCAATGGCGTGCTTTTGTGTATTTTTGTGGCCAATTATCCGTCTCGGTCCAAGGCTTTTGGGTCTTGGACCTAAATGTTCTTATGGGTGAAAATGTCTACAGTTTGCCTTATTTCACCCTCATATCATTCAAGACATTTCCAAATACACTCCCAAACACTTAGATAATATTTTACCTCCTAAATTCAAGTCTCAAACTCATCCAAATTCTAAGGCTCTCAATCAAACTTCAAGTCTCCAACTCCAATCTTCATCAAGTTCATCTCTAAAGCTAAGGTATGTGGGTTTCTTTTATTAGCTCCTTTCACCTATGATACCTAAGCTCTCTTTTACTCAAAATTGCATAATGTAAATTTAATTTATTCAGGGGTCTTATCTATTATGAATTTCACTCCTTTATGTTGGGGTTTATGAAATTATGACTGTTTTAGCATGTTTTGAGCTATGAAACCAAGATCTATTGAGAGATTTGATGAATGTTTTTGATGTATATTGCTTGAGGGTATTACCAAGTACCTATTAATGGTTTTACATTGAATTTCCTAGAATGATTTAACTCTTGGTTTGTATTGTTTTACATTAGCACTACACACCCACCAAGTGTTTGATAAAATGTCCAGATTATGATTTCTTGAAGAATTTAAGGTCCAATATATGTTTTATGATTTGAATGACTTTATGATGATTAAAAAAATATATGTATATAATGATGATGAAAGCAATGTATGTATATAATGATGATGAAAGGAATGTATGTATATGATGATGATAGAAGGAATGTATGTATATTATCCCTATAGTGTTGGCAATGACCAAGTCTCACTTGGGAGGTTATAGGCCCGGGTAACCTTGTTGAGGGGTTTGTACCTCGACCACCTCTCTCGAGAGGTGGCAGGCCCGTACAACAGTGTTAGGGGTTTGTACCTATCAACCCTGTTGGGGTTTGTACTCTATCAACCTTTTTGGGGGGTTTATACTCCATCAACCTCATGAAGGGGTTTGTACCTCACGCGCCTCTCCAAGGAGGTTGTAGGTCTTGGATTACCTTAAGAATGGTCACTCCTTACACTTGAATAATGATCTATATAAGCATGATTTTACTTCAAGCATCATGCATACATGTCATATTGCTTTAAGCTTATTCATTACCTATGTTATGCATTTTGTTTATAGTGGCATTGCATCCTACATACATAGTACATTCAAATGTACTAATGCATACTCTATGCCTACATGATGTCACTTTATAGGAACCAAAGCACCACTTGATCATCCTCCTCCTCCATGTTGCTAGTACAATTGTCTCTCCATTCCGAGAACGTTGCTTATGATCTCTTACTATGTACTAAGACTATCTTTCTTTTATTTTATGTATTGACTATGAGGGTGAGCCCGATTACTTGTCATGGGCCCCACTCTTATCTATGTAGTAGAGCTGTTGTTGCATATGTTATGTATCTATGCTATGAGTCTTAACTCTTTTATTCTTAATGTCTACGATATGAAAGTGTTCCCATAGCCCGGTTGTCCCAATTTACTATCTCTTGTTGTGTTTTTAATGTTTTTGCAACCAAGGATGTGTAATGATATGTTACGAGGCTTGCTTGGGGTCCCTTTGGGTACCCCATGCATCATGTTATGTCTAGTCCCTAGGCTTGGGTTATGACACATGTTCTGCAAGCTTCTCTAGTTCAAGGGCCATTTGATATAGGGAAAAGAACTAGAAAGAAGCATGAAAATGTCTTTAAATACAATATACTTGACTCTAGTGCTATTGGAAGATTTGCCACCATATTTACAAGCACATTTTTTCTTCCACAAACTCCAACAAATAAAAATAGGTGTGGACAGTAACATTAACTTATGAGCATCATTATGAGGTTTCGTCGACCACCATCTCATAACCATATTCCTCAATGAAGTGTAACTTTTGTCTATACCAAACAAATCATCAAAGCAACCCCAAATATACTAAGCTAACCTCCCAGCTACAAAAATGTGATCAATAGTATCTGGACCAGCCACCCTACAGCAATAACAATCTGAAGGTTGTTGTCCAAAACAAATAAGTTTTTCATTTGTAGGGAGTTTTCCTCTCAAAGCTCTCCATAGATGAAATGAACATTTAAAAGGTATATACTTTTTCCAAGTCAATAAATTAATATCAGCCTTGACTCTTTTCACTCTGATCAAATTCTTAGTTGAGGAACAAGTAAACTTACCATCTCTAGTAGGCTTTCAGATTACCTGATCAGCAATATTATCTTGGAATTGAATCTAATAATTGAGAATGAGAGAAACTAATTGTGGAGGTGCAACTTGCATGATTCTATCAACATCCCAATGGCCTTGGTTAATGAAAGCTGAAACTCTAATATTGTTAGATCTAGACACACCCTCTCTGTGGTAGGCAAGAGCTCTAGTTCCAAGCCAGTCATCCCACCAAAAATAAGAGGACCCTGAAATGATCTTCCATTGAATATGTGGTTTAACCTTAAACTTATTTCTCATCATGTGCTTCCATATTAAGGATTGACCAGTGTCCCATTTTTAGCAATAGGATTGGCCCTCTAACAGTACTTAGCAAGAAGAAAGTCACCCCAAAGAGTCTTTCTGGTCCTAAAATTCCACCATTGATTGTATTAGAATAAAGTAGCAACATCAGCCAATTGGCTAAACCCAATACCAGCTTCATCATAAGGGAAACTAAGATTCTTCCAAGAAGCCCAATGGTACCTTTATCTATCATTTTTCCAACCCTAAAGAAAAGTTAGCTATAAGACCATGAACTTGATTCGGAGTGGTTTGAGGACAAACAGTTGAGAGAAGATGAATAGGAAGAGATTGGAGTACATGCTTAATCAGAACACCCTTCCACCATAAGAAAGTAACTTAGTCTGCCATCCAGAGATTCTAGCAAGCACTTTATCCACTAAACTAGAGTAATAGATGATTCTTTGTCTACCAATATAAATAGGGCATCCCAAGTAGGTCATAGGACTATTAGTCTACATAAAACTTGTAATCTTTTTTATCCTGCTGACATCAGCATCAAAAGCAGAAGAAGAAACCATGAATTGACTTTTATCCTTATTAATGAGTTGTCCAAAAACACCTTCATAAGTAGTGAGGGTCTACATAATGAGCTCAAGAGATCTTCTAGTCCTAGAAGTAAAAATAATCACATCATCAGCAAAACTGAGGTGATTCACTTGAGCATCATTTCTTTCCACAAAAAATCAATGATAATCAGGAATGAAATGGAGTCTATTAAGAAACCTGGATAACACCTCAGCACCAATGATAAATAGAGCAGGGGACAGGGGTCACCTTGCTTGAGTCCTCTAGTAAAATGAAAGAAACCAGGTCTAGCACCATTGATAATGACAGAGTACCAATTGTTAGACATAATTCTCTAGACCAAATCAATAAAGCTCTCACCAAACCCCATTCTTCTCAAAACCAGGCAAGTGTAAGACCAAGACACTCTATCATAAGCTTGGCTATTTCCAACATAACAACAACATCCTACCTTCATTGGGCTTCTTAATCTGATGAATAATTTCCTGAGCCAACATGATGTTTTCTAAAATACTCTTGTTTTTCACAAAACCTGACTGATTGAGAGAAATCAAGTTGGGAAGAATAGGAGCAAGTCCCTGATATAGAAGCTTGGAAATGATCTTACTGGTGAAATTACTGAGACTTATAGGTTTGAACTCAAAGATCTTAGTAGGATGCTTAACTTTAGGGAGCAAAACCAAACAATCATGAGAAAAATACTTAGGGATAATTTGACAACAAAAAAAGGCTTAGATGACATTATACAGATCATGTTTGATGATGTCCCAGCACACCTGGAAAAACATTTCATTCATGCCATGAAACGACCCCAAAAAGTGCCCAAAATGTGCCTAAAAAATACCCATAATCGTTATTTCATTATATCTCAAAATCTGTGTGTGATATTAAAAATTTGACTTCATATTCCTGATTAGGGGGAAAATAGAGTGGGAAATGGGTCTAAGCTCGATTTTAGAGCAACTGTATCAGAACTTAAAATTCCAAAGTTGGCAATTTCCAGTGAAGAACCGCGCCCAAGGCGCGACGCACCAGGGACACACTCTTGTGTTATTTTTACAAGGTTTTTTGTTGTACAGTCCAAGGCCCTTGGGTCTTGGGCCTAAGCCTCCCCATGCATAAAAATACCTATACTTAGCAATTTTTCACCTTCATATAATATAAGACATTCCTCAATATTCTATCAAACACTTAGACAAATATTTTACTCACAATTCAAGCGCCAAATCTCTTTCCGAATCTTAAGGAAATCACTCAAGCTTCAATTTCTCAACTCAATCTTCATCAGGGCATTCTCCAAAATTGAGGTATATAGGTTTCAACCATTGGGTCCTTTCACCTATGGTGTCCAAGCTTCCCTTTTACATAAAATTTATATTTCTAAGTTGAATTACTTATGGGTCTTACCTACTATAAATTTGGCTAACTATGTTGGGGTTTCATAAAAGTGTGATTGTTTAAGCATGTTTTGAGCTATGAATCTATTATATATCTTGAGATTTGATAAAGGATTTTGATGTATATTGCATGAGGGGTTACCAAGTGTTGGTGGGTGGTTTTACATTGAATTTTCTTACATGATTTCACTATTGAATTGCATGGCTTTATATTAGCATTACACACCATCCAAGTGTTTGATAAAATATTTGGTTTTGATTTCTTAAGCTATTGATGATCCAATGTATGACCTATGAGTTAAGTGACTCTATGTTGATGAAAGTAATGTAATTATATGTTGAATTCTTGAAAAGTATCTATAGTAGTACAAGATGACCACACCATTTTGAGGGGATGCTTTGCCTCAACCACTATGATGGATGGTGTGATGCCCATCAACCATATTGAGGAGCTAATACCTTGACCACTATGATGGAGGGTGTAATGTCCATCAACCATGTTGAGGAGTTGATACCTTGATCACTATGATGGGAGGAGTGATGTCTATTAACCATGTTGAGGGGTTGATACCTTGACCACTATGATGGAGGGTCTGATGTCCATTAACCATGTTGAGGAGTTGATACCTTGACTAGTATGATGGAGGGTGTGATGTCCATCAACCAGTTAAGGGGTTGATACCTTGACCACTATGATGGAGGGTCTGATGTCCATTAACCATGTTGAGGAGTTGATACCTTGACTAGTGCCATGTTGCTAATATACTATCTCTTACTTATGATTATGCATTTTGATTATGTTGCATATCTCTTGTTTCATTGCATCCTACATACTTAGTACATACAAACATACAAATATATACTATATCTACATGAAGTTACCATGTAGGAATCGGAGCTCTTTTTGATCCCCTTCCTCCTCCACGTGGCTAGTACTATCCTTGAAGCAAGTTTGGTGAGTCCTCCACTCCGAGGACAATATCTTCTAATCTTATGTTATGTAAAGAATCTCTTTCGTTTATCGTATGCTTATGACTATGAGGGTGAGCCCGGTTGCTTGTCTTGGCCTCCGCTAAGTTCTATGTCTATGTCACGACCTAACCATAGGGCCTAGAGGTGACCGGTGAATGGGGAACCCGAAGGAACCCCAAATAAGCCATAGCATATAATTACACATCCTTGGTCTTGAAAACAATTAAATGACATTTGCAGAATGAAAATAAGGGCAAAAAGGGGGCTAAGGGAGAACTTGTTGTAACATAGAGTCAAGAGATAATATAATCAACTCATAGCATAAATACATAGCTTTATTCAATAACATCTCTCTACATAGATAATGGTGGGGGCCAAGACATACAACCGGGCTCACCCTCATAGTCATAAGTGTACGATAAAGTAAAGGGAATCTTAATACATAGTGTGAGAGAATAGTCCTTGTCCCATGAATGGAGGACTCACCAAAGGCTAACTTGAACAATCCATCTAGACACAAGAAGAATCAATAGGAGCTCTGGTTCCTACATGATGATATCATGTAGGCAAGAGTATGCATTAGTATCTTTGAATGTACTAAGTATGTGGGATGCAATGCAACAATGGATGATCTTAGTAGGATGCTTAACTTTAGGG
>DF364628.1:5428-29251 GCA_000787875.1 Solanum virginianum | reverse complement strand
CCAAAACGTCATCACCAAATCTTTGTGGCTCAGTGTAATGTACGCACCTGACCCATTTTTCAGAATTAAAAAAATAAAATTTTTAAAAGTTCTTCATCAAAATCCATCAATTTTGAAGCATTTTATTTTTTTTCTCCATCATTTCGGATTCAAGATTCATGGACAGTGGGTGCTCATTTTTTTAAGGAAAAAAATGTGTTGCCAGTGGGAAAACCCACGTTTGGCAACTCCCCTGAACTTTACCAACAAACGAAGAACCATCGCACCCACAAAACTTCTTGTTTAGTGGGTGCTTAACCTTATATTTATTTCATTTTTACAGATTTTCTATATAAATACACAAAGATTTTTTCAGGGTCAGTGGGTGCTCGAGCACCCAGAATCCAACACGTGGATCCGCCCCTGCTTCTTGATGGATCTGAAGATGTTGTTTTTCCTTGCCAAATCTCAAATTCGTGAGACAATGACAAGAAAATTTATCGGAATCACATTTGTTTTAGTTGTTAATATTGATTTTGATTTTTAATTTAACAATGTTTATATAAGAAGTTCGATTGGTGCTAATAACCATTATAATAAGTGGATTTTTTACATTAATGGGTCTTTTACCTAATGATTTCGAAAATAAATTTTTCTCCATTAATGAATTTTGTGATTCAATAAATTCTTCTCCATTTTGATATTAAAGTTCCATCTTCTTGATTTTCAATTTTGATTTTAAGTTACCAACAAATTTAAATTAGTGAAAAATGAAGCTACAGTTAAAAGTGTGTGATTAGAGGTTGATACTTGGCTTAGTGTGATGGAGATAGACTGCCATGGGTGTTCCCCTCTTGAAGAGGAAAAGAAAGAAAAAGGAGGTAAAAAAGAATAAATAAATAAATAAATAAATAAGAATAAAAAGAAACATAAAAATCTGAAAAGAAAGAAAAATGAGGTAAAAAAGAATAAATAAATAAATAAATAAATAAGAATAAAAAGAAACATAAAAATCTAAAAAAAATGGAAAGTAATATGAAATAAAAGAAATTATTTATATAATTAACATTTTAATTGTTTTTGTTGTCTCTCACTCTCTTTGAGAGAGTGAGCTATACCTTCTTTGTCACTGCATTTAGGGAGTAAATAATTTCACTTTAAAATAGTCTAGGGGGTAATAGGACCCCCGTGAAGTATTGATGTGTAGTTAAAAATTCGACTATAGATTGGGGACTTATTTGACTGTTTTCTCTTTAAATTATCATCAAATATTTTTGAAAAAACACACCTCAATTATTGATTGGTCCAAACTATGACGCAGATCTCACACCTTTCACCAGCCTCAGGCCTTTTTTTGCAAGTGTATACATTTGATAGCCAACACATAATAAAAAGCATTGAGAGCATTATATATGACGAAAAATCTTATCACATATAACGAACACATCATACTGTTATTCAATTACTTTCTATAATGAAATTATGACAGTTAGATGTTAAAATATTTAATAAGGTAGTGTTTAAAGAAATATTCGATTAAAAATAGCAAATAAATATAAAATATATGTACGTAATCATGTATAAGTAATATATATTTTATGTATATCTTTTTCTTGAATTTGATGGCTATTAGCGTAAAGATTTTCTTTCCTGGCCAGAAGTCTAAACAATACTAGTACTAAATTCAAGCCCAAAAACCTAATGCTTCAAAGTCTTCCTCATTTTGACATTCAGCTTTCAGTCTCTCTGCCATCTACACAGTACAGCAATGGCTGCCTTGAGAAAACTATTATTACCCACAAATACAAGTAAAGCAGTATCAACTTCTGCAATTTTCCTTTGTCGCAGAGGCATAGCTTCTAAGCTATTTGTTGGAGGTATTTCTTCCTCTTCCTCTTCCTCCCTTTTTTTTTTGTTTAATTTATTTATAACAACGCATGTATAGACGATTGATTTTTTGAAAAATCATGTTAAAGAGATTATTATTGTAATGAATTGTTTTAATTTGATTAAAAGGATGATATTTTTGGGTTTATTTTTCCTCCATCGCTCTGTTGCCTAGGTATTTACGCTTTCAAATTGGGTTTATGGGTGTATTATTGAATAACATACTAATCAGTGAGTACTCACAATATTTGAATCATGTCTAGTTGTTGTATTACTCCTGCCAGTGGCAGAGCCAGCATTTTTATCAAGGTGTTCATACTTACCCTTGGATGAATGTATGAATGTAGCTCCGCCCCTGACTCCTGCAGTTTATTGTCCTTCATTGTTTATTACTATTTGTTGTTTCTGTATTTCGATTATCGTGTTGTTTTTGTTGTCATGGCTTCTTCTGAACTGTTTTGAAATGTTTTTTCCTTGAGCCGAGTTTCTATTGGAAACAGCCAACTCTACCTCCCTAGGTTTGGGGGTAAGGTTTGCATAAATGTTTGGGGGGTAAGGTTTGTATAAATTCTACTCTAGGACCTCACTTGTGGAATTACGTGGGATTTGTTATTGTTGTCAAAATGCTTGCAAAGAGGTATGTCTAATCCTCTTCTAGAAGGAGGACATATTTAGATGGAGAACGATTGTCCGTCCTTAGTGGCTATTTTGATTGAGACAAGAGAGTTCAATCAAAAGAGGAGAAAAGAACCAAAACATAGGAGCTAATCTTAAATCACCTATTCGATTGACAAGCATAGATTTTCTTTCTAGTTTATTTGCCCCAAGTGTAAAGAAGAATTGAATTAACAAGTATGAAGCAAGACTTACTCTCCCGTCCATCGAGGAGTGGTTGAAGAGAGTTGTCCTTAGTTATAATATAGGTGGTTAGTCAGAAGGAGAATCATTTGATTTTGCATCCAAGGGTATGGCCTAGTGGCCAGTAAAGTGGGTTGAGAACATGAGGTCTCTGGTTTCAATCCGGAGGCAAATATACTAGGTTCTTTCTTTTTGCCAAGATTTCATAGACAGAGTTACCCGGTACCTTTGTTGGCGGGAGATAGCAGGTATCCCGTAAAGTTAGTCAAGGTGCTTGTAAGCTGGTCGGAATACCACGGTTTAAAACAAAACAAAAGGATGGATAGTCTGAATAAAAAGCATGATTGGCATCCTAATTCAGATAAGAGTCTGGGAAAGGACAGATGAAAGCATTTGCAATGGCCAAAACAAAGATTCAGGGGTCCTTTTGTTAAAAAATTCATGGGACTTACTTAGGTTTGATTAGGACATAGGTAATATATAATAGGTAGGTGCTTGGTTGCAAGAAAAGAATCTAACCTCGTTAACTTTTATTTAAATGGCCATTTATCTTTCGATTTTAAAATTCTTGATATTTCATCTGGTTGACTTTTACCTGAATGGGGGAATAACATGGGGGATAAATGATAGCTTAGGTTAGCAGTGCACTGTTCCCTGTATCACTCTCACTGTTACAGAGTTGATCTTGATTTGTTCCATCATATAGTCAAATGGCTCATTTAGAAAATTATTCAAGATCTTAACTTTAAACTGCAGACAAACACCTTACCAGTTGAACTCCGCTACACTTGCCATTTATCAGTATTTGAGGATATCACGTACTTTCCAATTGTTTCAGGATTTTATACTTAAATTACTTTTAGGAAACAACACTGGTTTGCTCACTTCACAATGTGGTGTCTCAATTGTTTGGAACTGTGTTGTAAACAACTTTTGTTTTTGTACTGTGAAACTGGATATGTCTCATTCCTTCTTCTTTCAGAAATAATAAATCAACTTTCTAGCAGTGGGTAAGGGCAATACAGGTTTTTACTTCGTTTTGTATGACAGAAACAAGTTGTTGCCAAGAGGCCGACCATCCCATCCTATATAGAAGTCTAAAGGAGTACTCCTTGCCGACTGCTCTGCCATAAACAGAAAAAGGACAAGCCCGGTGTACTAAAGCTATCGCTATGCGCAGGGTTCAGGGAAGGGCCCTACCACAAGGGTCTATTGTACGTAGCCTTATACAATAGACCCAAAAAAATGAATAATATAAAAGAACATTGTCGACTTTACCCAAAAAAAGAAAGAAAGATCATAATTGAAAGAAACAAACTTATGAGATATTGCTATTTCAGGCCTCTCATTTTACACCACAGAGAAGGCACTGTCAGAGGCATTTTCTCAACACGGTCAAGTTATTGAAGGTGCACCAATAAACATATGTTGAACTCTCTTTTAGATATAGTGGAACTTCACATCTTCTTGTTTAACCTTGTTTTTTATTTGCCAGCTAAAATTGTGACTGATAGAGTCTCAGACAGATCCAAAGGTTTCGGATTTGTCACCTATGCATCTGAAGATGAAGCAGAGAAGGCTTTGCAAGAAATGAATGGCAAGGTACGTCCATAATATCACTGTATCTGTTTTTGATGTGTACTATCATGTTCCTTATTGTTCAATTCTGTACAACACAATAATGGTGCAGCCTCTTAATGGACGAGTTGTCTTTGTGGACTATGCGAAGCCTAAAACTGATAGTGGCGGCATGCCAATAGCCCGAGGTCCCCCTGAACCACCAATAGAACAATGAGAGTTACCAAACCGACCACTCTGACTCTTATGTGCTGCCAGAGTTGCTAGTCTTTCTCTTGCGAAATGATTAATCTGGAGAGGGGTTTACTCTTTTGGCCGGATACCTATGAATACATTGTAAGTTGCCACTAGTCAAAAGCAGTTGGTTGTTGGAGTGAAGATATATGTTGCTGCTATTGTAATGACTGCAAGATTGGCTCATATACGAAAATTATCTGTCAACAATATATGTCAAATGTTATACTATCTACTATTACAAGAAAACATATGAAAATTTTGCAGTAGTTAATTTGGTTTCCACTTCTATTTAATTTGCCATTAATCTACCATCCAATTCATTGTCATACATGATCTACAGTAAGGGGCGGAATTACATTCACCCAAGGGTGGTCAGATGAACACCCTTCGTCGGAAAACTTTTTCTAATATATAGGTTAAATATAGATATTTTGATATACATCAATTGTCGAACACCCTCGATACAAAAATCATCTATCCATGTTCTAAAAGTATGAACACTCTTGACGAAAATGTTGGCTCTGTCACTGTGACTACAGGTGAGAATTTTCCAGTAACATCCTGCCTTGAATTTTTTTTTTTTGGGCGGGGTTAGTGGGTGGTTGGGTGGGTTGGTAGATGGCATTAGCTCATATTATATAATTATAAATTCACTTGTTTAGGAAAAACGTTATTTTCGGGGAAAAGAAGAAAAAGAATAGCCTACTTTTGACCCCCAAACAAAATTCCATGTGAACTTATGGAGCCTGAAATGTACTGTTCTCATACTAAGAAAGTTCAAAGGGCATCTATTTACAAGTTTTGTGCAGGCAAGGAGAAGGGCTGACTAAATAGAGTTAGGAGAAAACTTAGCGCCTTAGGTTCTCAAGTTTGAGGGGTCTTATGTTCTTTTAGCAATTATACATTATAGATTTTTTTAGATGAAAATATTGAGCAAGAGAAATTTGGCACATTTGAAGTATAATTATATAATCAATTAAAAAGAATTAATAAATGAAATTAATTATAATTCTTAACGATTTTGTATCTCAAAGAAATATAAGAGTAAATTTATAACATTAATTTATTTTTTAAAGTTTAAGGGTTACTTCCTTAAATAGTATTTTTTTTTTCATGAAAATGCTATGCACGGTAATAAATAGGGTGCATATTTGAGTCATTAGTAAGTAGTGCCAAGGAAGAAATTTTTGGGTTATATTCAAAAATACCCCATAAGAGATGATGTTGATATTTTGTCCCTTATAAAAAAGGTCTTACAAAAATGTCTTCATAAAAGCAAATTTTCTTGGTGATGCTATACATTAATTTGGTGGTGATCTTTTTAACTTTCAAAATGTAACATCTTTCACCCTTTGGGCTTGATGCTTCCATATTGGAAGTCTCAAGTTCAAAATTCATTGCTAGCGAAAGCAAGGGGTTTATCTTTTCGAATGAGCTCGTCACATCGAGTGCGGGTTACCCTCTTGTGTGATTTGCGAGCTATTGCATAAAAGTGAAAGTTTATTCTATGCGCACCCAAAGAATAGCAACTACGATTCTCTTAATATATATTTCCTATATATATATATGTATATGTATATATATATATATATAAAGGTAACATCTTTCAAGTTGCCTAACATTATTTATTGTAATAGGGAAATAGTGATGTGTTATACAACATTGTTTTTATCGAAGTGAAATTGACATGTCCATAAATAATTCTCACAATACTTTGCTTTTCATTAATTGATGGTCCATGTTCTTTGAAAATTGTACACTAGTGACATACGATTTGGCGTCTTTTATCTTAAAAGAAAAAGAAAAGGATCAAATCGAACTGATTTTTTAGGTTTTTTTAAAAATAAAATGAAAGCTTTTTTCTTTTTTAATATATATAAATCTATGATATTATCAAATAATTAGGCAAGTTTTTATTTTATAAAAATTGATCAAAAAAATATCCAACTGTTGCGAATAACATATGTGTCAAATATTAATAGTTTACTTAAATCTGGAGCGATAGAAGCGACTAGCCAACTACAAGCATTAATATCGTTAATATCCAAAGTCATAAAATTAAATTTTTTTGTACTAGTTCGATCAAAACTAAATAGGTTTTAGCATCTAGGCTTTTGAGACTAGTAAGCTACTATAAAAGCTATTTCAATGATTTTGGATAATAAGTTACGAGTTATTAAATATTTTTTATTTCAAATGATTTGAATTTCGCCTATTGAATACTTTATTTAAATAGATTCAATTCTTGAATTTCATCTTGACTGATTTTTTCTCGTTGGTATAAATCTAACTTATATTTTTGTCTTAACTTCTATAAAATGATGAGATGAACATGTCTAGAGAGTTTTTGCCAAAATCATACATAAGTATACATGTAGGATGTTCTAACTTTCTTTTTTTTTTTTTTTGTATACATTCTATAAACATCAAAAAAAAAATTGAATTATATTACCAAAGAAAAATCGAGATGATGGAATGGTTTAATAGTCTAGTTTTGATTATATAAAATAAAATAATTTAAAAAATTAATAAAATTGATATGATATTAATTTTACAAAATAATCGTCTAAATCGAACCATTGACACTTTTACTATGCGACAATATTTAATCAGACATCTAAAATAGAAAAAGATTTTTAAAAATTTTATAATAATTTATCTTATCAAAAATAAAATTCTTAATTGAAAGTCATATCATTTATAAAAAAGAAAAATCTAAATTTTTTTAATAAATTAAAAAGGATACTATTACACATAATTAGAATATAGAGGGTAGTATCTGCTGCATTCTTGTTTTTTCTATTTCCTATCCTCTAATTATAAATATATATGGTACTAATATATACACTTAAATGATAATTCCAAGTATTTTTATTACTTCTATCTAATTATTATTTCTTTTGCTTCTTCACTATTATATTCCTTTTTCTTATATGCTTTTGAAATATTTTATTGAGTTAAGTATTTATCGAAAATAATATTTTTATCGGCATAGCATAAAAAATATTTTAGATGCATATATTTCTCGGGGGAACATTTGGGGCGTGGACATTACGGTCTCTATGACACAATCAACAATTCACTTCGTTTTTGAATTAGGCCTTGCTCTAGCTTCTTTAGGGATTATTACTTCTTCGGATTTGTGAAATGTAAGATCTGCGTATATATCTCCTTTTTATTTCTATGAAATTATGTTAAATATATTATTATTATTGTATATATGGATGGATAGATATTTTGATTTTCTCTCGCTTTTGTTATCTACTCAAACAAAATAGAAAACACCAAAAAGCCACAAAAATTGATATCCCAAATGCAACACATATACTATCTAATGCCCCTTCCCTTCTCAACTTCTTCTCTTTTCTTTCCCTTCTCATTTCCAAAAACTCTTTATACCTCTTCCTCCCTATTTCACCTCTTTTTGTTCCGTTTCCCCTTTTACCCTCCAACACCTTTTGTAAAATTACCAAACTCTCCATTCCATTCAAGTGAGTTTCATCCATATCCTCCACTTCCAAACTCACTTCCTTTACCTGCAGTTCTCCTACCTCAGACCCAACGCACGTGACCACTATCTCGCACTGCACGTGACCTCTCTTTTGATCAACGGTCAGGATTGAAGTAAACCTCACCTGCACTTCACCGGTTAACCAGTGCCGTTGTACGGAAACAGTCGGCGTTGAAATCACCTCCTTTGGATCTACCATGTCGATTCTGAACGGCGAGGATTGAAACCAACTCGATGTCGTTTCAGTCTCTTCCACACTACTGAAAATCGCTTTGTTTTGGTAGTGTATGTCGACCGCCGATATTAACTCCGGCGGTGAAGATGAACGGTTTTCTGTTGAATTTGTATGTTGAAACCACAGTTTCCGATTCCGATCAAACATGCGCACGCAAAAAAAGTTCACTAGGATTATATGCATTATAGATCTCAGTGACGACAAATTGACTGATTCTAAGTCATGAATTTGCTTATTCTCAGAAAGAGGGAGAGAGAAGGACTGAGAGAAGAAGTTACGGTGACCGCCGTCGGGAAAGGTGGAGATGACGTGGCTGATACGAGCAGCGGCGGTGGACGGCCAAGTGGAGTGGCATACACGTGACCATAAGTGGTTTTCGGAGGAAAGTTGGTGGAGCGTGGTGGAAGAACAGCTGGTGGAAGCTAGAGTTGGTCCGTCGAGGCGAGTGAGTATATGAGCTTCGATGATATCCGGATGCAAATCGGAAAAACCAGTTGCGCCGCCGTCCTCCGCCGTGACGGTGGTGGCGGCAGCACCGATGAATGGTGGATTATGGAGGATGGAAGTCATTTAATTTGCTTGATTTTTGCAGAGAGAACTGTGAATTTTGGCTTGTTGGAGCTTGAACTTTGAAGTTTGTTGTATTTATAGGTGCCTGCACAGGCAAATAGTACGTGAAAATTTTTGGGAAAATGCCCTTTGTATTTTCAATAATTACGTAAATTTAGTTAGTCGCTGCCACTGCGTGAATTTTAATCTTAATTAATATTTGATGGTTTCTCTATTTTTAATTAGGGAAATTTTCATAAATATCATAAACTTGAAACTTAATATGGTTAAACTAATTAAATTTTTATAAATATCATAAACTTGAAATTTAATATGGTCAAACTAATTAAATTTTCATAAATATCATAAATTTGAAATTTAATATGGTCAAATAGTTATATTTTTTACATAATTACACAATATAATCTTGGCTATGTGACCTGGAGGGGAGAAGAAGATAGAGACAGGGAGGAGAGAGGCGAATTGTATATGTATATTTGTCAAATTGTATATATATATTTGTCAAATAATTGTATGCGTGTAACTAATATACGTATGTATTTATATATCTGACAAGCAAGAGAGGACAAAGAGTAGAGAGACGGATTATATATGTATATCTGTAGAATTGACTATTATATCTATCAAAATAATTATATATATGCAGTTGATATACATATGTAATTGTATATTGGTAAGAAATTGCAAAGAGAGGGGAGAGAAGCGAGAGAGAGGAAGAGAAGAGAAAGATAATAGTAACAAACTTCTAACTATAGCAACAAAATCCTAACTATAGCTATAAATTATTATTTTTTTCAAATTATAGTGGCATAATATAAATATATATTATATATTTGCCTAGTTACGTTATTTTTTCTTTTTTAATTATTATTTCACTATTAGACTAAACATACTTGCATAACTACAATATTCACAACAATAATATATTTAGTACAATTCAATAAGTAAATTTGAATATGCAATTTTACTCCTAACTCATGAAAGTAAAAACTTATTTTTGACAGAACTTCGAATCAAATAAAATATAATAAATACGTATGAACAAAAAATATAATAATAAAAAATGATATCAAACTAAATAAATAGCTATGTTCAAAATTTAATTAATTACCTTGACTCTTACTATGTCAATATAAAATTAAAGTTAAAAAAATATCAATTTAGAGGTACTTTTTAGAGGAATTACGTACACGATCTTCATGAAATAATAATAAAAGTACAAGTTGGGCTCCACAATATCATTTTTAATTGCCGGTGTTTTAACGCTAGCCTTGTATTTATTTTCTTAATTTTATCCTAAACCTGTGATTTGAATGAACATATTATAAAAATCTTATTGTAAAACTTATTATAAGAAAATAATACATATTAATCACCAAAAAGTCCACATCATTAGTCGTCATGCAGATTCTACCATTGTTCTAACTCTTTTTTTAATGCATTACTTGTGTAGCCCTCTTTCTTTTTCTCTTAAAAAAAATAAATTGTATAATAATTAATGTGTTACTATAAGAAAAATTAAGTGTGCCTCAAGGTCAAAGGATGAGCTTTTATTATCAAAGATTTGATAGATCATTATTTTAAAAAAAAAAATCGTGTCAAATCAAATCAACAGAATATAAAAAAATTAGAGATTACATAAGTCTCATACAGTTAATACATTCTACATTTACTCTTTTTCAAATTACAAAAATTTCTTAAATTTGGTGAAATCCTACATCATATATGTCCCGATAAATCACGTCAAGTGATGTATCTAATCGACATATCACGTAAAATGATGTATTCAACATCTTAATATATCACGTACGTTATATCGCGTAAAGTGACGCGTCTAATCGACACATCATGATTCAATAGTGGAGCCAGGATTTTCTGTACGGGGATTCAAAATTTTAAGAAGTGGACATACGAACTAACTGACTATGAGGTAGTGATAAGATTTGCGTACATTCTACCTCTCTGGACCCCATTTGTGGGATTCCACTGGATATGTTGTTGTTGTTGTAGATACACGAACTAACCGAAGGAAAATCGCCATCTATAATATATACATACAAAAATTATTTTTATAATATATAAATAGTATAACTTTCGCTAAAAAGGGTTTTCGAATCCCCTAATACTTATATGACTTCGCCATTGCATCACATATAATGATGTATCAGAAAATAGGTGAAAATAAAAAATTCTATAACTTTTTTTAAATAGTAAAATTTTTAGAAAAATATAGCAAAATAAGTTGTGTGTTTAGATAATTCTTCGTCGCAGAAGGACTATGGTCAAACTAGACGGATTACTTATCATGACATGTTAAAGTCGTTTTCGACGTGTCTCACAGTGTAAATAATATTCAAAATTGTGTTTATTTAGTGGTTTGACTGATTTGTGATATTTTAAGTTAATGGGCGTTGAACCCCTGTTGGTTCATGCATTTCTCTGTGAGATCACATATTTCAACTTGCCAAATTGTTGAATAATCAAATAAATTAAAGAGAGATAATAATGATTTCCTTACTTATAAAGTCAAAATGTGTATTTCTGTAACTGTGTTCATAATAGTAATCTCAAAAATATAGAAATGTTAATTTAATATTTTGAGCCCACAAGTATTAGTGTGCTCTTGGATAATTAACAGACTGATTTACTTTCTTTGAAATTGAACATATATTATATATGTATATATGCACGTACTTATTATAGCTGGAATTCAAATTTTAATATCATAATGAGAAAATAATCATCATTTATAGTAAATATATTATGTATTAAAAATAAATTATACATGTATTATATTTATTTTAGTTAAAAAAAAAGGTTGCACTATGTATTAAGAACGAATTATGCATGTAATATAGATGTATACAATATGTATAAGAGTAATCTTGTATGCAATATATATAGACGTTATTTAAGTGTATGAAAATGTACTATTAAGTTTGTTTTATTAAAAAATAACATGTGTTAAAATTGAATTACACCTGCAATATAAATATATTAAAATTATACAACTATAAATGATAAATATTTTTAAAAAATATAGTATATTTAGGTAAGTTTTCATATTAGGCCGAAAATCAGTGAAACTATGGAGACTATCAATCTTAGGAACCAAAATAGTATAACTTATAGAAATTACATATTGTAATTAATTACCATTTTTTTTTACATTTTTTTTTCAATTTACAAGAGTTTCTTACAAACATGAAAATCCAGATATATTAATTCATAATCTGAATACAGTAATTCTTAGTAACAAATTTGAATTTTTAAGTATTAACATTTAACATTTAAAATATAATCTATTGAGCATGTCAAATAAAAAAATCTTTAATTTTTTAAAAATGAGTGAAAATAATTTTAAAAAATATAATAAATAAGAGAATGTAATTATATAATTTATTCGTTAAAATAAGTTTGGTTAGTGTAGGATCTTTTTCAAACAAAAAGTCCAAAACCAAAATTATAAAGATCAAAGCAACAATTTGATCAAATTTTTTTATCCTTTTTTGTCAGGCTATTTCAAATAAATATATTTATTTAATATGAATCGTACGTAAATAATAGTAGAAGTCGGCCGTTGTTTCAAAAAAAAATTCTCTTGGAATTTAATTGACCCTTATGAATAATTTAATGCACTAAAAATAAATAAATAAATTTGGTCATGGTGCTCCAATATTTTTAGATTTAAGGAGAAAAGATGTTATTCCCCCCGTTCTATATTATAAGAGTATTTTTTTATAAATATTTGTTCTATATTATAAAAACACTTACTAAAATAGAATAAAATTAATTATTTTTTCCTATTTTACCCTATCATTAATTAGAGTATTAATGATTTTTTAAAACTTAATTTAATGTATATTGATATAAATAAAGAATAAAATGGTAAAGTCTACTAATGTATTAATAATTTTTTAATAATCGTGTAAAATGGTAAGTAGCCTTATAATATGGGACGAAAGGAGTATTATTTTATAATCAAGACTTCATATAATTCTCCACTAGATATTGACGGGAGAAAGGGGGGACAATGTAGGAGGACGCTCGTGTATATGAATTTTTTTTTTTTCTGTAATTGAGCTTTTTCTTTCTTATCAGAAATTTATGATTTTCCATCAAGGTTAAGCTGTGAATTCGCAAAGAGGTTCAGAGTGTTCATAATTTGAGTAAGGATCTTTCACCTATCTAAATTCGGGCTCTTATGAACTATCACCATCCCTATGGTACTATGTCTGTATAGCTACAGTACCCTATGAAGAGATTTTTGAATGTCTTTATGTCTTCTCAAATTGGGGCATTTACATGCTTCGTAATATTAAGTTTAAGAAAAAATTAGTCTTCTCTTCGTGAGTATGTTGTGAAGTATAGATGCGGGCGCAATAAATGAGATTGTTCCTTTCTCAATTAGATATCTTGAATTCAAGTTTTGAGTACGAAAAAATTCTTGATAAGGAGCCCTTTCCCCATACAAAGTGCAAATCTGAATTTATCGGACTTCAATAACTTATAAAGCTATATTGTATTTAAGTAGTCAAATTTAATTTTCTAATCATATAATTTACTAATTATTTAAAACGATGTTAGAAATTCAGTGTACAACATTTTGTAAATTTCTTATTTGTTTATATAATAATATTTAAAAATTTGAACTCCTTTAATCTATCTACTGGGGCTCAACATGTTTGTTTATTTCAACTTGCTTTACCTATAAATTCTTCTAAATACAACACAACATTTAATTTCCTCAGTTTCTTCCTTCTCTTTTAAATGTACACAACATTTAATTTTCTCAGTTTTTTTACTCTTTTAATTATTCTTATTAGTGTACAACGTGCAGCTCATTTGCTGCTAATTAGTTTAGTGCTTAATTAAACTACTATATGTAACTCACGCGCTATGTCTGCGTAGGGGTTGTGTTTAATTGTTCAGGATTTGACTAGTTGAAGTGCCTATTTGTGCACTATCAAAGTTATCATAACGTCTAATGTATGAACGTTTACCAGTTTACATATAGTGCCAACGTCTCGAGTTTCAAATTTTCTCGAGCAAAAAAGCTATAAATATTTTTTAAATGTTTAAAAATATATTGTGCTTAAAATTGACACAATATGTATAAAAGAACTCATTTATTTAATTTAACATAAATTTTATTAGTTATTATGAACTTAATATATACTGTGAAATTGAGCACGGGCACACCACCCCTAGTGTTATACGTAGGTTATTGTCATAATTAAAAAAAATAATATTTTCATAAATAACCTAGGCTTGAAACTTAATATGATCAAATGATTGTATTTTTATATAATTACACGGTATAACTTTGGTTATGTGACTCAGAGGAGAGGAGAGAGGCGAGCGAAATCGATAGAGGAAGGAGAAAGGTGATTTGTACATATATATATGTCAAATTGTATGTACATGTCTATATGTGTCAAATAATTGTATATGTATAACTAATATACATATGTATTGTATATATGATAAGCGAGATTGGTAGAGGGATGAGAGAGGTCAGCGGGATGGAGAGGGTAGAGAGTGGAAAGAAGCGAATTATATATATATATATATATATATATATATATTTGATGAATTGATTATTTATATTTATAAAAATAATTATATATATGCAGCTGATATACATATATAATTTTATATCTAGTAAGAAATTGCAAAGAGAGAGGGAGAGGAGAGAGGCGAAGAGAAGAGAGAAAAAATAACAATAAAACTCTAACTATAACTATAAATTATAGTTTTTTTCAAATTATAGTGGTATAATGTAAATACATATAATATGTTTGCCTAGTTACGTAATTTTTCCCCAAAAAACAAATATTTTTCTTTTTAATCTATTTAAAAAAAAATGAGCTAATTTTTTATTTTGACAAAATTTTACTTTCAACTTTACATGAGGCATGTTTAAGGTAACACGATTAAAGAATATTTTGATACATTTAACATAACATTAATTTAGGATCACAACATTGAAAAATTTTCTTTATTTTTTAATCTATGTTCAAGTTAAACTAGATTATTATTTTGAAACAAATAGATTAATTTTATTTAATATTATGAATTATAAAAACAAAATAATTAAAACTAAAAGTAATCATTAAACTATTGTTTTATCTTTTTTGCACTTTTTAACCCCTTAATTTCTTCAGCCAAATTCAATTCAAGTATCTTATTTATCTTCTAAATTTAATTTTTAAAAGTTAAATTGGTTAATCTTTTATGAAATGGAGTACTGATAAATGTTTATCAAATTTTACATAAATAATTTAATTCTACATTTCTACTGTAAATTTTCACTATATCCATTCGCCGCGCGGCCGTAATCTCCTGCCGAAGCTGCTTCACTACTGGTGATTTATCGGCAGTAATTATGCACCTTTTTGGAAAAAAATTGGAAAAATGGGAAATGGATGAATGTTCGATAGTTAATCAGTTTAGCTACTAAGATTTCGCCTAATTATGCAGTTGGAATGAAAATCCTTTTCGTTCTATTAGTGATGATAATGTGTTTGATAATTTGCCTGAAAGAGAAGATGAACAGACACGAACTAAATGTGATAGTTTAGGAATGAAGCCTTATATAGATTATCCCTGTATTTTGTCTATATGATTGAACTTGCAAAATGGCGAGTTCGTGATTTCCAGGTGGATTTTTCAAAGGAGGCTTAGGGTTTTCAACTTGAAAAGGGGCAAATGGAATCGAACTTTACTGACTAAATCGACAAACAACAGCAACAAAATATGCAAAATCTGATAATTTCTACAAAGAATCTTCAGTGACTTCTTTATTTCCAAGCGGATTTTTCAAAGAGGCTTAGGATTTTTGACTGAAAAGGAGATGAAAAGAAATCAGTGATGCCCCTTCTCTGCTATTCCCTTCAATGTACACTCAGTTGCCACGTGTAAAGACTTTGATTGCGTCGACTTATGTGGCATCACAAGATTGAACGGAAAAATACGTCATCTCGATTGTAACTCACGCGCTATGTCTGCGTAGGGGTTGTGTTTAATTGTTCAGGATTTGACTAGTTGAAGTGCCTATTTGTGCACTATCAAAGTTTAAGTTCCAACTTATAAGTTGGATCCAAGTTAAGGGTCCAAATTGGGTACCATGCCTATTTTTCTATAAATATTTATCCTTATTATAAGGAAACTTACTAAAATAGAATAAAATTAATTATTTTTTTTCTTATTTTACCTCACCATTGATTAGAGTCTTAATAATTTTTTAAATTTAATTTAATATATATTGATATAAATAAAGGATAAAATGATAAAATCTACTAATGGGAGAAAGGGGACCAAAACTAGTACTGCCAAAGTTGCATTATCTTTTGTACTTTTTGTTATTTTTATCTTTTTATTATTGGAAGATCTGATTTTGCAGTCTTCTATAAATTTATTTTATATCTTATATTTTTTTATCAAAATATTCTTACCTTTTATATTTAAGAAGGTTTTTTTTTACAAAATAATTAATTTAATTCATAAGTGACCATAACGTATTTGTCTTGCTTAAAGTTTAAAAGGAATTTTTGAATGTCTTTATGCTTTCTCAAAATTGGGGCATTTACATGTTTCGTAATATCAAGTTTAAGGGAAAATTAATCTTCTTTTCATGAGTATATTGTGAAGTATAGATACAGGCTCAATGAATGAGATTGCTCCTTTCTTAATTAGATGCCTTGAATTCAAGTTTCTGAGTGCGCAATTTTTTTTTGATAAGGAGCCCTTCCTCCGTACATAGTGCAAAACTGAATTAATCCGGCTTTAATAACTCATAACGCTATATTGTATTTAAATAGTCAATTTTAATTTTCTAATCATACAATTTACTAATTAGGTAGTGGTAAGGTTTGCGTACATTCTACCCTTCCCAGATTTCACTTGTGGAGTTTCACTTGATATGTTATTGTTGTTAAAACAATGTTAGAAATTCAGTATACAACATTTTATAAATTTCTTATTTGTTTATATAATAATATTTAAAAATTTGAACTCCTTCTTTAATCTACCTGTTGACACCGAATTTTTAACATCTATATTACAAATTACCCGATTTAATTAATTTTAACAATTTTAAAATATTTGCCTTTTTTAAAAAAAAATTAATTAATTAATTTAGACCCGCGCGTCGGGGTCACGCCCCCAATCCCCTTTATTTCCTTGTCCTTCACGCGTGCATCGTCTTTCTCCTTCTGCTCTTCTTCACAGAGACGAGATAAACCAGAAACCGAACGTATACACATGCTCCCCCCTCTTCTCTTCCTTTCCCCATCTTCTTCTTCCTCAGAAAAGCCAAAAAAACAGAGAACCAAATCCGAAAACCAGCGATCCCCGACAACCCTTAACGTCTTCCTTCACCCACGCGTTCCACCTTCCTCCTCGAGCCCATTCTCAAACTGACAACTCCCTAACGTTCGACCACGATCCCCTACAAACCTGACAAAAGTGGTATCCTCGTGCGATTTCATCGAAGAGATCACGCACGCGTAACATCGATCCCGTTTTCCCATCCGACCCTGCGTTTTCCCCATTTTTCAAACCCTAATCGACCCTGTAAATTTGAACCTTCGTTCTTCAATGTAGGGGGCAGGAGGCAGCGGCGGCAGAAAAGAATTCGAAACTCTAGAAAACTCACTCGATTATTCATAGCCGTTCTTAATCTCAAAAATCCTTAGTCAAATCTTGTTCGTCGATTTAGAAACCAGAATGTCTGGCTCTTGAGTCAAAAACTTGTGTACGAGTTTCGTGGTGGTGAGTTCGTCTTCGTCAAGCTCGTCGTCCCGGTTCCTGCTCCGAAAAAGGTAGATTCTTTCCAAATCTTGCTTATTCTGGTCGTTTTACTTGTGATGTGAATGGATAGATTCTAGCCTGTTGATATTCATTTAGTTGTTCTTATTAGATTGTTATGATATCGATTTGCTAGTACTGTGATGTCGTTGTTGTTTGTGAAGATGGTTTTCAGAGTCATAGGTCGTGTTCATTGTTTCATTCGAATGTTCTGTTCTGTATAGCGATCTTGTGAGAATCTGTTTTCCCTAAAGCCACAGATGTTTCTATTCTGAGTTTGAGCCTGAGAATCTATTTTCTACTGGTTTTTGTTTAAAACCTTTTGTTCCCCTGTTTAAAGCCTTTTTTTAAGTTGTAAATGCACTCATTGTTTGATAACATTGTTCTGCTATGAATTTTCCCTTTTGGGTCTGTTCTTGAGATGTTGTAGCTGTGATTCCATTTACTATTATTTACCTCTGTCTAATGGTGCTAATCAGCTTAGTTACGGGATGTTGCCATTGCCTTTTTCTACTAAAATGTTATATGGTTTTGAAATTCTGATACTGAGAGTGTATGCTTATTTTGACCACTGAAACTTCAATTTTTTTTAAGTTCAAGTGTTTTCTTCCTTGTCTTAGCTATTGAATCACTGTACAGTTCATTATGATGCATTCGTTCTATTTCGGAGTCTCCCCTTGATTAGGTCCAGAAAACAAGGTAACTAGTAGAAATTCAGTTATGAAAATCAATCTACAGGACAAATTATAACACTGGAATGAAAGAAAAATCAACTAATTGTATAAATAATACAAGAAATAGAACTATAATAGCAAATAGCATTTGTGTGCTTCACTTCTCACTTTTGGTTTCAGGCCTTATAAACCTTGTCACTTTCTTGCACATTTTGCTTTTAACAACACTGACTCCCACCATTCATATAAAGATATCATTCATACCAGAAAAAAGTAGAAAAGATGTCGTGGAATGTATATACAGACATATTGTTCACAATATGTTGAGTCAAACAGTACTTCCATTGAACCAGCATATCTATGGTAAGTCTTAGTGTATTAAATTGAAACAACAACAATTCTATATGAAAGACAACCGATAAGATATTTTACCTAGATCCTCTAACGATGAGGGTTCCTTTTCCTTTCCGTTGGCATTTTTCACCCAACTCGCCTTCAATCTCACGGTTCTTTTTTTAATCATTAGGCTGAAGTTCATTACCAATGTCCCTCACTCAGCTTGCAGCATAAAGCCTGGATGTTTCCTTAAGTATCTGAATGAAACTACCAAGATTAGACGGTAATTACTGATAAATGAACCATAATAATTCATTAGCAGAGAGAAAATACAAATAAAACTCACTAGATAGCGCTTTTTCAAAGTTAGTTTCCTACGTTTTTTGACATGAGGAGGGTCCAGTAAAGATGAAGGAAAAACAATCTCCTTCAGATCATATCGAACATAATCAAATACTTTCTTCCAAACTGTCTTCAACTTCATTTTGACTCCTGAATTACCCTTGCATGTGTGCATAAACTCCACATTAGTTCTTGAACAAACAATATATACATACATCAGAAAATTATTCTTTTAAATAGGAAAAACTAGAGGAATTATTTTCTAATATAATACCCAAATAACCATTCTCAGGATCAGGAGGGGTAGAGCTACATTCATTCAAGAGTGGTCAGATAAACATGTGAACATTGCAAAATGGCGATCTATTTGAAGTTCCATTTGCATTTTGTTTTAACAGTTATATTATAAGTCTCATACATGACCTTAGGATGTTTGAACTAATTTTAACTATGAACGTAGGAAGGATGGTTTGATCTAGGTTAAATATAGATATTTTGATATATATATATATCAATTGTTGAACACCATTAATATACAAAAATCACCCACCCACCGACGTTCTAAAAGTATGAACACCCTTGACGAAAATGCTGGCTCCGCCATTGCTAGGATGCAATGTGAGAAATAAAAAATCTATAGAAAACTGGTTCTCTCACTTAGCTAAGAATTAGTAGTTTTTCATAGCAAGACAGGAATTCAGTTTAACTTTGAAGGATCGAAATTATGCCACTAGACTTAAAAGCAAAAATCATGATGGATCAAAATAAATCTCCTTGATCAAACCATCCTTCCTACGTTCATAGTTAAAATTAGTTCAAACATCCTAAGGTCATGTATGAGACTTATAATATAATTGTTAAAACAGAATGCAAATGGAACTTCAAATAGATCGCCATTTTGCAAGTTCAATCATATAGACAAAATATAGGGATAATCTATATAAGGCTTCATTCCTAAACTATTATATTTAGTTCATGTCTGTTCATCTTCTCTTTCAGGCAAATTATCAAACACATTGTCATCACTAATAAAACGAAAAGGATTCTCATTCCAACTGCATAATTAGGCGAAATCTTAGTAGCTAAATTGATTAACCACCGAACATTCATCCATTTCCTGTTTCCCCAATTTTTTTCCAAAAAGGTGCATAATCACTGCCGATAAAACACCAGTAGTGAAGCAGCTCCGACAGGAGATTACGGCCGCGCAACGGACAAATATGATGAAAACTTACCGTAGAAATGTAGAATTAAATTATTTATGTAAAATTTGATAAACATTTATTAGTACTCCATTTCACAAAAGATTAACCAATTTAACTTTTAAAAAATAAAATTTAGAAGATAAATAAGCTACTTGAATTGAATTTGCCTGAAGAAAAAATAAGGGGTTAAAATGTGCAAAAAAGACAAAATAATAGTTTAATAATTAATTTTAGTTTTAATTATTTTATTTTTATAATTCATAATATTAAATAAAGTTATTCTCTTTGTTTCAAAATAATAATCTAGTTTAATTTGAACTAGATTATAATTCATATATAATTCAAGTTAAACGAGAATAATTTTATTTAATATTATGAAGTATAAAAATAAAATAATTTAAACTAAAAGTAATCATTAAACTATTGTTTTGTGTTTTTTGCACTTTTTAACCCCTTATTTTCTTCAGCCAAATTCAATTCAAGTAGCTTATTTATCTTCTAAATTTTAATTTTTAAAAGTTAAACTAAATTTCTACTAGTTACCTTGTTTTCTCGACCTTCAACATAGTCTTCTTGCATGGAAAATCATAGTAGGGTGTTTAAACATTCTTGAATAAGTGTATTCCATTTTGATCCTATTGGTTAATCTTTTGTGAAATGGAGTACTGATAAATGTTTATCAAATTTTACATAAATAATTTAATTCTACATTTCTACTGTAAATTTTCACTATATCTGTTCGCCGCGCGGCCATAATCTCCTGTCGGAGCTGCTTCACTACTGGTGAGTTATCGGCAGTTATTATGCACCTTTTTGGAAAAAAATTGGGGAAATGGGAATGGATGAATGTTCGGTAGTTAATCAATTTAGCTACTAAGATTTCGCCTAATTATGCAGTTGGAATGAAAATCCTTTTCGTTCTATTAGTGATGACAATGTGTTTGATAATTTGCCTGAAAGAGAAGATGAACGGACATGGACTAAATATGATAGTTTAGGAATGAAGCCTTATGTAGATTATCCCTATATTTTGTATATATGATTGAACATTGCAAAATGGCGATCTATTTGAAGTTCCATTTGCATTTTGTTTTAACAGTTATATTATAAGTCTCATACATGACCTTAGGATGTTTGAACTAATTTTAACTATGAACGTAGGAAGGATGGTTTGATCAAGGAGATTTATTTTGATCCATCATGATTTTTGCTTTAAGTCTAGTGGCATAGTTTCGATCCTTCAAAGTTAAACTGAATTTCTCTGTCTTGTTATGAAAAACTACTATTCTTGGGTAAGCGAAAGAACCAGTTTTCTGTAAATCTTTTATTTCTCACAGTCCATCCTAGCAAACCCCAGACCCCACTTGTGGGATTTCACTGGGTATGTTGTTGTTGTTGTTAGTCCATCCTAGCAATGGCGGAGCCAGCATTTTCGTCAAGGGTGTTCATACTTTTAGAACGTCGGTGGGTGGTGATTTTTGTATTAATGGTGTTCAACAATTGATATATATATCAAAATATCTATATTTAACCTATATATTCAAAAAAGTTTTCCGACGAAGCGTGTTTATCTGACTACACTCGGGTGAATGTAGCTTTGCCCCTGCTGATCCTGGGAATTGTTATTTGGGTATTATATTAGAAAATAATTCCTCTAGTTTTTCCTATGTAAAAGAATAATTTTCTGATGTATGTATATATTGTTTGTTCATGTACTAAGGTGGAGTTTATGCACACATGCAAGGGTAATTCAGGACTCAAAATGAAGCTGAAGACAGTTTGGTGGAAAGTATCTGATTATGTTCGATATGATCTGAAGGAGATTGCTTTTCCTTCATCTTTACCGGACCCTCCTCATGTCAAAAAACGTAGGAAACTAACTTTGAAAGAGCGCTATCTAGTGAGTTTTATTTGTATTTTCTCTCTGGTAATGAATTATTATGGTTCATTTATCAGTAATTACCGTCTAATCTTGGTAATTTCATTTAGATACTTAAGGAAGCGTCCCGGCTTTATGCTGCAAGCTGGGTGAGGGACATTGGTCCTGAACTTCGGCCCAATGATTACAAAAAGAAGCGTGAGATTGAAGGCGAGTTGGGTGAAGAAAATGCCAATGGAAAGGAGAAGGAACCCTCAACGTTAGAGGATCTAGGTAAAATATCTTATCGGTTGTCTTTCATATAGAATTGTTGTTGTTTCAAATTAATGCACTGAGACTTACTATAGATATGCTGGTTCAATGGAAGTACTGTTTGACTTAACATATTGTGAACGATATGTCTGTATATATATTCCACGACATCTTTCCTACTTCTTTCTGGTATGAATGATATCTTTATATGAATGGTGGGCGTTAGTGCTGTTAAAAGCAAAATGTGCAAGAAAGTGACAAGGTTTATAGGGCCTGAAACTAAAAGTGAGAAATGAAGCACACAACTGCTATTTGCTATTGTAGTTCTATTTCCTGTATTATTTATACGATTAATTGATTTTTCTTTCATTTCAATGTTATAATTTGTCTTGTAGATTGATTTTCAGAACTAAATTTCTACTAGTTACCTTGTTGTTCGATTTTGTCGATTGTCGATTTAGTCAGGTTTGTTTGTTGATGTAATCTCACTTTTCTTCTACAGATATGAGTCATGTTATAGCTATTTTCATTTCTCGACCTTCAACATAGTCTTCTTGCATGGAAAATCATAGTAGGGTGTTTAAACATTCTTGAATAAGTGTATTCCATTTTGATCCTAAAAAAATTAACCTAATCTCTAAGGTCCTAGTTTTTGAAACTCAGCTATGTTATCCTATTAAATATTGATCCGAAGTCAAAATGGGTATTTCTGTAACTGTGTTCATAATAGTAATCTCAAAAATATAAAAATGTTAATTTAATATTTTGAGCCCACAAGTACTAGTGTGTTCTTGGATAATTAATACTACTTTCTTTGAAATTGAACATATATTATATATGTATATATGTACGTACTTATTATTATAGCTGCAATTCAAATTTTAATATCATAATGAGAAATAATCATCATTTATAGTAATTGTATTATGTATTAAAAATAAATGATATATATATTATACTTGTTTTAGTTAAAAAAAAGTTGCACTATGTATTAAGAACGAATTATGCATGTAATATAGATTGTATACAATATGTATAGAAATAATCTTGTATCCAATATATATATAGACATATTAAGTTTGTTTTGTTAAAAAATAACGCATGTTAAAATTAAATTGCACCTGCAATATAAATATATTAAAATTATATAACTATAAATGATAAATATTTTTTTAAATATAGTATATTTAGGTAAGTTTTCATATTAGGCCCAAAATCAGTGAAACGCTGGAGACTATCAATCTTAGAAACCAAAATAGTATAACTTATAGAAATTACATACTGTAATTAATTACCATTTTTTCCTATATTTTTTTCAATTTACAAAATTTTTTTACAAACATGGAAATCCAGATATATTGATTCAGTTATCTGAATACAGTAATTTAGTCTTGGATAAAAAATTAATAACAAACTCGAATTTTTAAGTATTAGCATTTAGCATTCAAAATAGAATCCATTGAGCATTC
>DF364629.1:2247-19669 GCA_000787875.1 Solanum virginianum | reverse complement strand
ATCTGAATTTTCTAAATATTTTAAGCACCATTTTGTAAATATTATAAACAGCATATGTTAGGGTATTTAGAAAGAGGCAAATTTATTACACAAATTTTAAGAGAGAGAAGTTCTTAGAATATTGTAGGGTTTTAGATTAGGGTTTTCATTTGGAGACTCAATTTGGAGATTTGGAATCACTTGTAAATCAAATTCATCATTCAAGCTTGTGATTCTAAAAAGGGTTTCCTTGTTCTTCATTCTTCTTAGGTAATTTCTCAACTATGAGTGTTTTATTCATTGTTTGTCTTCTTGCCCAAGTCATGAGTAGCTAAACCCTCACAATTTGGGTGTTGTGGAAACCATGAGTAACTAGCTTAATTATCTGGATTATTTACACTTCTTGAGTTGGGTATTTGCATGTATTATCCATTTTTCTTTATTTTACTTGTTGTTTAATAGTGACCAACATTGAACCCCGCCTAGTGTTATGATCCCGATCAAGGTAGTGGTGAATAGGAAAAGAAAATGGGTGACAAAATTCGATTGATGTGTTCACGTCTAATCTACCAAAACCAGCCAAGGAGAGGTTGACTAGGACAATAGGTAAAGTTAGTTGGCACACTATGGTAGCCGGCCAAGCTCCATAGTGAAATTCGACCTTCACCTTTGCCCAAGAGTTGGAAGAACCTAAGTTACTGTCCTGCATGCAATGTCCTAATTTAGGTTGTGTTATCAGAGATGTTTAAGTTAGTGAATCATGGGGAACACAATTTCTCAAGTTGCTCTCCAATTTGATTGTCTCTTCAGTTTGTTACTATAGTTTTAGTTTCTTATAAATCATTTCATATCCCCCCTTTTAATTGAAAATAGAGTTAATTTGATGCTTGAAATGATTGTTGGTGAATCAATGTGGCAAAACCCTATATTTCCTTGGGATTCGACCCTAACCTATGGTTAGATTTTATATTTGACAATGATCACTTTATCCTCAAAGTGAGAGATACTATTTGAGCGTGATCAATGCTCAAGTGATCTTATTTTACTTCTCCCATGTCATTTACTCTTGAATTGCATGGTCTTAAAATTTACCCATGAATCCACCATGATTTGATTTAGAATACATGTTAAGACACTTATATGATGAATGCCTTATGGTAAAATTAGTATGTTATACATTTTGAGACTATTATGAAGGCCAATAAGTATGCTATGATCATGGACATGATATGGATGTAAAGAATGATGTATACCCCTATCTTTGATGTTACAAGTTATACCTTAATGAGCTACTCCAAGAATTCTATTATGATATTTATAGACTATAAGTAATATGACTATGACTATGTTTCAAGTATTCCATGGTATTGTGACCTAACACCGAGAAGACCTTGGTAGTGTCCCATTTTCCATAAACAATGTACCGCTATAATTTCATGCTATTGATTCCTTATATGGCATTGTATCTATCGAAAAGGTGATGCCGTAAGGTAAGGATGATTAATAATGCCTACCAAAAAGGCCATGCCAGTAAGGTAAGAGGTATATGGGCACTTCCTGAAAAGGATATACCATAAGGTGAGTGTTTTGGTTTACCTCGGCAAAGTAGACCACTCCTTGTTCGGTGTAGAGTGAATATTAAAATTCCAAGTAGTAGCTCGTTTGGACTTACATGTCGGTTATGGTCCCTTTTCACTATGTATATGATGTCATGTGATTTGATGATTCTTTATGCATGTTCAACTAAGCATTTGCCAATCATGACATATTGAGCTTGTATTCGTAGATTATGATTATGCGTATTATTTAATTATGGCTTATATTTTTTGTTGCATTGCACCCTGCATACATAGTACATTCCAAGTACTAACGCCTACTTTTTTCCTACATAATCTAACTATGTAGGGACCGAAACTCCTATCTATCCTCCTCCTCCACGTGGCTACGCGATTCAGTTGAAGATCACTTTTGGTAAGTCCTCCATTTTGGGAATAATATCCATTTACTTTCATGCTTATTAAGACATGTATATTATGGATATTTATCTTTGAGGGTGAGCCCGAGAGATGTCTTTGTCCCTGTTCCGTTCGTATTAGAGTTGTTGTTGGATATATAGATTTATATGTATGAGCTCGACTCTTATTATGCTTATGTATTATGAAAGACTCCCTTAGTCCCTTATTCCTTTCTTATACCTGTTGTATGTTGTTGTTGTTGTTGTTGTTGTTGTTGAGATATAAGTCCTAAGCCCCTAATTCTTCCCATAGGCATGAGTCATAATTACCCGCCCTTTAGACTTTATTTGCTATGTGATCCAAGTTAATCATCTTCCCCACAACATCCCCATAGCATGAGTCCAGAGCCTTGTTCTCGCTAGAATTATGTGTTCGTTTCTTCAAATTTTTCTTCCATAACTATAGATGTGCCATGTATGCTGAAGATCCTAGGCCCTTGACTTGGGTCATGATAGTCATAATACCAATTTTCAATCAAAAATCCATATTTTTAAAAAACCTTAATTTCTCTCATTAAAAGTCTACAATTTCAAATTAATATAATTAATTAATGGAAATTGAAGACATAGAGTATAAATTAGTTACCCAAAAGTCCTGCCTTGAAAAACCTTGCAGAATTCATCAAAAACTGAGCTTGGAGATTTAAAAATGGTGAAAAATAGCAAGACTTGTCATTTTAAAACTTAAAATGGTCCAGGTAACAGTTGTACTACGTGAACGCAGAGCTCAATGCTCCAAATAACTCCACGAATGTGGCAAAGTCTTCGTGAACACGGAGCATTGCCTCTCATCCCTTCATGAATACAAGGATTCGATCCGCGAATGCGCAGGTCAAAATGAGCAGGCCTCCGCGAACGCAGGTCCCTATCCCGCAAAGTGGAGAACAACTATGCTGCATTAAATTAGTCAAAAACAAGCAATTTTAGTACTCAGAATGGACCCCTAGGGTTTGTTTGGAACCCAAAATACACAAACTAGACATGTAACCCTATTAGAAACAACATTCTGCATTCAATGGAATTATCAGAATTTGATTCTAAGGTCTTCTCAATCCGTAACCTGAAAAATCTTGTTAAAAATAGATAAAGTTCAAATATCCAAAATAACCTTAGAAAATCTAAATATTACTACGAGACTATTTCTAGTGTTAGCTTCACCATTCAAAACAATGAAAACTGTTAGAATTTCGATTAAAGCTTCTGAAATCTGAATGGTGACCAAAGTCAAATCAAGGATCCAAAATCAACTGAAAATGCAACTTTGGATCTAAAATCTTTGTTTTAACTCCAAATTCCATTCTGAATGTTTTCTTGGACTAGATTCTACATTCTGGAGCTGATGGAATCAACAGAATTACATTTCGACACTTTAAACTCAATATGGCCTAAAAACTTAAAATTTTCAAACTTAAGACTTTGAAAACTCTTTCTTTAGCAAAACCTCAACTTTTCACAATGTTTTCGAAATTTGACTTTTCAACTCAACCAAAAATTACTTAAAACAACTTTTAGGATGGACAAAATAGTAATTTGACTGAAATTTGCAAAAATAACTTTCAAGGTGATTACATTATTGACCACATAAAAATAATGTTCGTCCTCGACCATAAGGTAAGGAGACATACCTGGAACCTCAAAAAGGTGAGGATATGCCCCCATATCAGACTATGTATCCTAATTAGCCTCATCATGGGTCCGTCGTACCACTAATCCTTTACTAAAGCTATCTCTTTTGATCTCAACTTCCTCACTTTTCTGTCCAAAACAACTACGGGCTCCTCCTCATAGGTAAAATATGGGCTCAACTCCACTGAATCAAGGGATAACATATGAGAATCATCAAGAACGTACTTTCGCAAATAGAAACATAAAACAGATGATGAATTAAGGACAAACTACATGGAAAGGCAATCTATAGGCTACCTCTCCCACTTGCTCAAGGATCGAAAAAGGGCTAATATACCTAGGATAAGTTTGCCCTTCTTCCCAAACTGCATAACACCCTTCATCCTCAAACAAACCCAATCACCCTCCATAAAATCCAATTATCGAACCCACTTATCAGCGTAACTTTTCTTGTAACTGTAGGTTGTCCACAATCTACTTAGAATCAAATACACCTGCTCTATAACATCTCTAAGCAAATTAGTATCAAGGCTATCAACCACAATAATATCAAACCAATCTATGGGCGATCTATATCTCTACCTGTATATGCCTCAAAAGGGGCTATGAATATTGGAATTATAACTTTTATTGTAAGCAAATGCTGCTAAAGGCAAATATTGATCCCATTTGGCACCAAAATCAACATAGGCTCTAAGCATATCCTCGAGCACCTGAATAGTCCTTTTGGACTGACCATCTATCTGGGGGGTGAAAACCTGTACGTAGATCTAGTTAGGTACCTAGGCTATGCTACGAGGCTTTCTAGAAATGGGACATAAACAATGAGCTACAGTCTAACACAATAGACATCGGAGCATCATAATGTCTCACAATCTGACTAATGTAAACCTGAGCTAACTTCTTGGCTGTGGACTTCACCTTGACAGGGATGAAGTGGGCAAACTCAGTCAATTGGTAAACTAACAACCATATGGAATAAAAACCACCAACTGTAGGAGGTAAACCAACTACAAAGTCCATGTAAACACATAAGAGTGAATGGGAAAGGCCAATCTCTTCATGAACCTGCAAAAGTTTCTACCTTAGTGGGTATTAGTGATAAAGTATGTGAGACAACTAGTAAAATTTAGCCTCATGCTTAGCTATGATCATGCCACCATTGGTCAAAGTCTTAAATGTAGACCAGCTCTCCTCTCTAACACTTTAGGGAATGAACCCCTCTTGAAAAGCCTCTAAAAATAACTCCATCTCAACTAGTGAGGCCTTTGCTAGCTTGGAATGCATATAGCATCACCACCACTCCCAAGCTGGTTCTCTCAACTATAAAGCAACAAATCTAACCCCACGTGAATCCACTAGGCCCATGACCTCCAACATCTCATAACTCAATGTAAGGAACTCGTAAGCATCCTCTCTCTTACCACCTTATAACTGAGGTGGTTTCATCTTTTGAAACCACTCATATCTCAGCTGATCATCGGCTAGTAATACTGGCTAATGAGCAAGGTAAGCTAGAGGAATTATCTAAGCTGGGGTATCAACTAGTATATGTTGAGGCTTATAAGGTGGATGGCCTACCGAGGCTGAATGGTCTATAGTATAATCAATAACATCCTGAGGCTACTCAGGTGTCTAGGGAGGGGGAACCTCACCCCTAACTGATACAGGTGGTATATCTCGAGCAATAGACTATAACATACCCATCATTCTCTAAAGTGTGCCCTAAAGAGTAATAGGATCCTTAGCCTTTGGAGGAGCCTAGTGCTGTCTAAGATTAATAAGAGGCTTAAGAGATATGCGTCTATCATAATCCTTGGTAAGAGCTGCACCGCGGGCACGTCCTTTCCCCTACCTCAACCTCTGGTTCTACCTCCGCATCTGCCCCGAGCAAGGGCCTCAATTGTAGCCTCATGAGATAGCTCCTCGACTTTTCCTAAAGATAAGTATTTGGTCCTATACATCTTCTAATAGAATACACAACACTCAACAACCTCATAGCAACCACGCATTACAGGAGTTGAAAGAACAAAAAGTGAATTTCCTAACAGTCTTTATAGCGTCTAGAGGATAAGTAACGGACATCTTCATGCCAATCCTTAAGACTCTACTCGACCGGGATTGAACACATATGAGACCTATGAACTTAGGCTCTGATACCAAATTTTCACGACCCAAAAACAGGAGTGATGGCACTTGCCTAACCCATCAAGACAAATAAGCCCAAAACCTACTCAAATTAATATATGTGTGTATATAAATACATACATATATACATACATACATATATATATATAAAGCGGAAGGAATAAAGTGTAAAGGTAGGACAAACACTAGTATATTAAGTCTATAAGGTCATTTGAAGATTAGTGTTATATGTAGACTCTAAGTCACAATATAGAAAGAAAATATGTCAAATGTATAGTTCTCAAATATAAAATAAGAAGGTAGTGAGCGCTAGAGGTTCTACCAAAGAGATATGCAACTACCTCTCAAGGGAATCCTGAGGCTCAATCTGGACACTGGAAGAAGTCTAACAGGATGGACCGGGTTCACAACTTACAAAACATGTAGCAAGGGGTAAGTACCAAACAACATGTAATCAGCAGGAGGATCTAAACACAAGTAAAGCATACAAAACAAAATACACCTTCTGTACCAACCACATATTGCCGAACTACACATGTGCACTCAGAAAAGTCCCAACACAACAACAATATATATGCATATCAATACATCAACTACTCCTAACAATTGTAATAGGACATAGATCATACATATTACAATGTTTCCACATATAAATATCATCACATAGTTTCATATACTTAACATATACAAGCTAAAAATAGTTGAAAAGCAGGTTTGACGAGCTTTTATACCCATCCAAATACCCTCTTAGCAAACAATTATGAAAGTAAATAGAATTGTATCGAAATAGTTGTCTCCTATTGTTGTTAGCTAGATTACACACAAGATTCAAAACGCTATAGTGAAAATCCTTTAATTTCTCAAGTATAAAACCTCAAATCACCATGTATTTTTTGAAGATTCTCTCCTCTGTAATTTCTGTAGTGAAGTGTTAATGATTTCTCTCCTTTCAAAGCTATTTATACCTACCTCAAAATGTGATAGAAAAAAACTAATGAGACCTCTTTATTGAAATTAGTAGAGATTGTCAGAGAGTTCGACAAGTCGCTAAGTAAGGGTTAAACTCCCCTTCTTGCCACTATCTCTTATTAGTACATGCAGAGTAAGGATATATCCTTAAATTACAACATTTTTAGCACCCAAAACATTGAATTATTGTGAATCCCAAATATGTTTTCTATTTATTATGTGTCTGTTCTATTGTTTTTTTGGAAAATACAAGTGAGGCATAGATTTGGTAATAAATTAAAGAACCAAAAGTGAAAAGCTGCAAAGTGGTCCTGTACGGTTCCCACCATGGGTTGTAAAGCACACTATGTTCTGTGGTGGGGTGCCATGAATGGTACTAGAAATTGAAAGAAAAAATAAATGTGCAAAATCAAGTTCCATAGACCTCTTAACGAGCTGTGAAATGACTTACGGATCGTAGAAACTAGCATGTAGAGCATGCTTGGAACCAAACTCAAAGTAGAAGACCACAGGATGCTTCATGGGCCATGGAACCAACCACGGACCATGAAAGGTTCCATGAAATGCTTAAAGATTCAAGCTAGGCATACAAGGACTTAATGAAGAGAATCTTCATGTGCTGTGGTGAGCTTTTACAGTGGAATGCCTTGGAAGTTTTTTGTTGTTGATCTAAAGAAGAACACCATAGAACCCTTCACTGGATGTGGTGTGCACCACAGACCGTCAAGGTGTTTTGTGATTCTGCTAAGCTTTATTTCCTACTTTGATTAGGACTAGGTTTCTTTTGGATATAAATGATGTTTTTATTATTTTTTAAATTTTAAGTAGCTTTCTGTATGAACACATATGAAAGAGAACTTCGACCTGACGTGAAACTTGAAGGTGCAATCATTATTTTGATCTTTTATCAAGGATTTTGAATATGTGATTCTTCTCTCTTACATTGTAAGTGATTTTACCATATCTTCTTAACCTATTTTTGTGTTTTTTCATTCATTATGCATAGTTAAACCCACAACTAGGTTTGTGGAAACCATGACAAAATAATGATTTAGGCAAATACTTGGGGAAAAGTTTGATGATCAAATAGCATGTATTATGATTGTGTTCATCTAAAGTTCCTTCTAAATGAGTCGATGCATTACGAACTCACCTATATTTATTACTTGTCTAAAAGGAAAGTAGTAATTAGGAAAAAATAATTGTAACTAGGATTCAAGAGGATAAATGCTCATCTTTTAAATAGAGCCCGCGAGGGGAAGGTACCTAGAGATCAAAAGTGAGGGTTAACATGAAATACATTCTAAGTTTGGGAAGAAATGCCATGCTTCTGAGAAGGACCGAGAGGTTAATTAGAAGGAATAGCCTAAGAGTTTAAATGCTAGATTTTGCATATATTAAATAAACAAATAGCATAAAAGTGTAATGCCTGATACGTTATTGGTTATAGGGATCACAATCCTAGCTTAAATCTTATTATGTACACACCAAGCTATCATACAAGTGTTGTTCACTGACTATTGTTACGTGTTGCAACAAACCCTCAATTTACTTTATACATTGTTATTTTTTGGAAGTAGCAACTTCAGTTGAAATGTGATAGCTGATAGATTTAATATAACCTATTCCCTGTGGGATCGACCTTGACTTTTAGTCGGGTAAATAGACTGCTAATGATCATCCATATTTCTATAAGGAAGTATGTTTGAATGTTATCAAAAATGGAACCGTTGCTAGGGAATATAACTTTTAAGTATATCTATTAGTTATCTTTTCATTTGTAGTTCTATTTCCTACTTTTATTTCTATTTTTGTGTTTTTTCTTTTGCAGGGAATTAGATTTTGCATGCCAAACACCCGAAGTAATGGTGAACCACTCATTCCCTATGATCTTGAATTAATAAAGTTGATCTACAGAATGAATGCTCAAGAATGTGAAGCACAATATTTGAGAGAACTGGGTGAACAACATAATTGAAATAACAAGGGTCATGTTGATAAAATAGATGATGATGAGGGAGTGCTACCACCCCCCCTTAGAATCAGCTAGAACTTAGAGCGCCTGGCCTACAACAACTGCGAGTTGCACATAATGATGATAATGGTATCAAGGCTATAGGGGCAATATTTCTTCCCCTATTACCCCGAGGTGTCAAGTCCAACATCATAAGTACTATGTTTCAGATACTCAATTTGAAATAATTATTTAGTGGAGCCATGGGTGATGACGCAAACTAGCATCTCTTGAACTTTGAGCTACATGCTAATCTCTGAGATTCCTAGTGTTAGTAAGTCAACTAACTATTTGAGATTGTTTCCATTATGTTTGACTGGAGACGCAATGAAGTAGCTGAACGAACTTCCTCATGATTCCTTTTAGAGCTGGAGAGTGTTGAAGGATTTTTTTTTTGGAAAGGTTCTTCCCACTATCAAGAAAGATAAAAATCAAAGATGAGATATGTGCCCACAAGAAATTTCCTATTGAAGCACTACATGAGACATGGGAAAGGTTTAGGCAAAAGCTAAAACAATGTCCTATCTATAATCTTACAAATGAGCATTTGAAGGAGGTCTTCTACAGGTTCTGTAATTTTGTGACGAAGCTGGTCATTGATACAACTTATGGTGGATCATTCATTGCTAGGACATTCCAGGATATCATAGTGATCTTATATTAGGTCTCCAGAAACAACAGGGCCTAGTATACTAGATATAACGATCTGACCTAGGGCCTAGTCATCAAACGCCAAATAAGATACTCTAAAGCACCTCACCCAAGCCATCTTAAATATCTTAAGCGTTCATAGGCATTAAATTAGAGTGTTTGCAGAATAAAAATATAGGGGAAGGGTCTATGGGACTATACAATGACAATAAAGAAAAATTAAAAAGAAACATCAACATGTTTGTCCATAAGGCAGACCGACTAAAAGCATCATTAGACATAACCAGTAACAATCGATTTTAGTCAATTAGAAAAGACTCTAATCTTTATCAACATAGAAAGTAAAAGCCTCAAAAGGGAAACATATACATTATCTCAAAAGAAAATACAAGTTAGAACAGAAAATGGTAGAGCCCTGAACTAAGGGCTCACCACAATAAAAATACTCCTCTTGAATGCTATAAAACTAGCCACAAGCTGGTGGAGGAGTACCTATTCCTGCATGGTTAAATTATGCAACTAAGATATGTGTTAGTACGTTTGAATATACTAAGTATGTGAGATATAATGCAGGTATGAAATTGTTAATAAGTTTGAATGTACTAAGTATATGAGATGCAATGCAAGTATGAGATTGTAATGCCATCATTCATAATTTAAAGACATATAGACACACATATATACACACACACGAGTCAGTATACATAAATATAAACTTAAGCATGTACAAGGAATATCACTCAATATGAGTGAGAGTGAATGCATAAAAGATCACATGCAATGGACTCATATTATAGGATCATAAACTTGTGGAAGAAGACCTTAACCAATATATAAGACCATGTGAGATACTATGTAGAATCTAACATAATCCCCTACGTTGGCATGGGGAGACCACTTATTGGGTGGATCTCCATCACTTCGCATGCATCTTTATATAACATAATTGGCGAATATGGATCCACTAACCTAACCTACAAGGACTCCTATGGTGATATGTAGTTAGGGACATAGAGAATCATGTTTAATGGGTTATGCGTCAACTAACGAAATAAGCCCCAATCTCAAGTTCTCTCTATACTAAGTCATCCCACAAAATCTTTAAAATATGTACTTAGTCAATGCATGACACTTAGAATCATAAGTAGAAATTATAGGAGTAGCTCAAACTTAAGAAACCACTATATGAAAATTGTCCTTTCATCTTGGGGACCTTCGTAAACATCTTTTAGGGCAATTCTCAACATAATTGTATCATTGATAAATCATAACATTAAAAGTCATCTTTAATACCCTAATCATCATCATAAATCATATAAGGATTTACTTGAAACTAGGTGGCTAAGCTTTTAAATCAGAACAATCATAAATCGTATAATCATGCATAAATCATGAAAATATATTCATGTAAAAAGTATGTAAAACAATCCACACTTCATCATTAATAAAAGTCATTATTATGGTCATCATCAATATTTAAATACATATAAATACTTAATAAAAATATCATAAGATATCATTGAAATTATTTATTAACATAAAGTATCATAAAATCATCATGAACATGCATATTAATTTCAAGAAATTTAAATGAAGGAATTTGTGGGTGAAAGGGGACCCACAAATCAAGCTCACATAGCTATTTGAAGAGAAGTCCCTTTGAAACTCTAACGTCCTTAGCTTATTCTTGAAGATGAAATATCTCTTTCCTTAAAAAATTGAGAATGATAGAATGAGAGAATTATTTAGGGTTCTAGGGCTTTAAGGTCTGGTTCAGGCCACTTTTGATCCCAAAAATAATATAGTATATGAATAAGATTTATGAAAATGACAAAACCGCCCTTCATTAAAATTGTCATATTGATTCTATGAAAGCACGATTATGGGCCGTGGTTTGAACAACAGACCATAGTCCCTGTCTGCCTTATTAACCTTTCCAAAACTTTTGAAACTATTTTACTCACCCAAAACTATGAAACACTTTCTATGTACCGTTCTTTGATATATGACCGGCAGTTGGACTCGTAGAATTCTTTCACACTTAGTCATTTTTCTTACTTTTTTGGGCTTCATCTACAAAGGGCATCTATGGGCCATAATATGGTCTATGTATTGTTTTATTAATCGTAGGTCACTTTCTAACAAACTCCAAATTTCCTTCATGTTTGAGACTTTTATCTCCAATTTCCTTCAAGTTTGAGACTCTCATCTATGAACCCATCTACGAGCCGTCACTATTTTTATGGCCTATAATTGGCTACGTGGGTTACCTCATATTTGGAAACTTTTTTCATTTCTTGAAGTTCATGTTTAAGGACTAACCTATGGGTCGTAAGTCTACCTACGGGCCGCACATGGGCCTCGTGAACTAACCCAGGTCATTTTTTGCCCAACTTTTTATGCACTCATAGGCTCCTAAATTGGGGATCATTACAGTATCTATTCATTGGAAACATTTATCCCTGAATGTGCATAAAGGTACGCTCTAAAGATTTACTCATCAGCTAATAGCCCAATATTTATGCAAAAATGCAACTTAAACAACATTTCATGAAATTTTCAAAGTCTACTTTTATAACATGTCTGAAAACAGTCCACAAACATAAGAATTAGTGTGTGTATCATGCAAAACCAAAATGCCAAGAGTTAGAGGTTTTAGGAAGAATTTTATAATACCTTAGACTTGAGTAGAGTGGAATAGATATGGGTAACGCTTCGTCATATCCTCTACTGCTTGTCATGTAGCACTCTTAACTTGTTGATTTCTCTAAAGTACTTTGATAGACGTAACTTTCTTGTTTATTAGCATCTTCACTTGCTGGTCTAGAATCTTAACCAGTGCCTCTTCATAACTCAAATCCTCTTCAATGTTCACGTCATGCAAAGGAACTATGGAGTTTGGCTCACCTATGAATTTCCTCAACATTGACACATGAAAAACTTAATGGATCAAATGCATCTCATTAGTTAAGTCTAACTCATATGCAACCTTTCCCACTCTTCATACCTAGGGATCAATTTTTCCTTCCTATTGAACCATATCACACCTTTCATAGGATACACCTTCAAATAGACCCAATCACCAACTTGGAACTCAAGATCTTTCTCCTTACTTTGGAATAGGACATTTATTGGCTTTGGACTATTTGCAACTTTTCCCTTATTCTTTTAATTTTCTTCATAGAATTCATGATTAGGTCCAGTCCTAGACTTGCCACCTCACCTACTTCAATAACGTAATAGGTAATCTAAACCATCTACCATACAATGCCTCAAATGGTGCCATCCCAATGCTTGCATGGTAACTATTGTTGTAGGTAAACTCAATAAGTGGCAAGTTCTTATCCCAACTCACTTTAAATTCCAACACACAAGCTCTCAATATAACTTTCAAAGTGCAAATAGTCCTTTTGGTGTGTCCATCGATTTTGGGATGCAAATATGTACTCAACTTCACCTTAATACTAAGCGCCTTTTGGAAAGATCTCCAAAGATAAGAAGTGAATTAGATACCATGATCCAATATAATGGACAATTAAATCCCATGTAACCACATAAATTCTTGAATATACAAATGAGCAGAATCTGCTATAGTATATGTAGTCTTGACTAGTAGGAATTAAGCCGACTTTGACATTCAGTCAATAGTAACCCATATGGAGTCAAAATGCTTATTAGTCTTTAGCAACCCTACTACCAAGTCCATATTGATTTCTTTCCACTTCCAAGTAAGAATTAACTTGGAATAGGCCACCCGGCCTTTGATGCTCCACTTTGACTTAGTTGCAATTGGCATACTCGGATACAAATTGGGCATTATCCTTTATTATCTATTTCATCAATAGATCTTCCTCAAATGTCTATATATTTTTGTAGCATCGAGATGAATAGAATATGAAGAGTTATGAGCTTCTTGCATAATCAACTTCTTTAACTCACTAGGATTTGGTACGCACAACCTCTCTTGATATCAAAGTACCCTATCTTCTCTTTGTGAGAAAACTTCTATCTTTCCTTCCTTTACTAAGGCTTTTAACTCAACTAAGGTGGGGTCAAAATCTTGCTTGGACTTAACCTCCTCAATCAAGGAAGATTTAGACCCATAAAGCACCATTGCACCACTATTTCAAGACTCATTCAATTTTACCCCCATTCTAGCCAATCTATGGACATCTTTGGCTAACAACCTTTTTCCATCATCTTCAATGTGAGACACACTACCCATGGAAACTCTACTTAGGGCATCTGCCATGATATGGGTCTTTTTTGGGTGATACTTTTTTGTAACACCCCGCACATGACATGTAGAAGTACTATGTAAATCAAATATGATATGGACTTTCAAATTAATGTTAATTTTTAAAAGTGTTTGAGTCTCGCGTTAAAGGGCCATATGTCTATCTAATGCTTGAGAGGGTCAAGGGTAGACATTTTGTATCAAGTAGAGAAGATTACGACCTTAAATAAAGTGAGAGAATTGAGGTGATTGTAGGACTTAGGAAGTTTGTAGGTGAGTCAGCTACTTGCGTAGCTTAAACATACTAGTTAAATGGAGATGAGGCCCGACGTCGAATTTGTCCAATTTTGATTATGAATAAAGTCCAAGTTAAGGATGTATCTTTAGCCCATGATTTAGTACTATAAGTACGCTGTACTTACATCCCAACATGAAGAATGAAAGAGGCCTAGTTACATCCTAATTCACTTAACTAAATGGGCCAAACCTTAAGTGTAGAGTAAGTTTGAAATTGGCAGCTAAGGCCCATCTGTTTGGAGCCCAATAAGGTACAAGTGACATGGGTTAAGTAGCTGTATCACTAGCTTAGTATAAAAGGCTAAGAAGTCCTTAGTAAGTCGGCCAAAGCTCACTTTAAAAAGGGATTAAAGCAGCTCCCACAAGTCATTCTAATTTGGACACAAGAAAAATTAGATTGCTCTCTACATTTCCTCTCAATGTTTTCTTGGTTTTCCAACTAGATTCAAGAGACCTTAAGGCCTGTTTGACAAGCACTACATATGAGGGTAAAGGTAAGTAGGTGTACTTATGTGTTTAGCATAGTTTTCTCATGACAAACAAGAGGTTATGTTAGTTATATTGATGCCAAAATTGTTGGACAACATATGTTAGGAATGTTGTTGTATGTTTTCTTGTTAATTAAAAGGAATTTTCTCTTCTTGGTTGGCTATATTACGAAGTAATACTTCTTTCCTTAACAAAAGTTGGTTTGTTAGTTGTGTAACGAGGCTGATTCACTACTTATCCAGTCCGCAATAGTAAGCTCTTATGTGATGTTGCAATTATATTCTTGATTGGAACTTGTGGGCTGATGTATATAAGGCTATTGCATTACATCTTTCATGACTAATTTGGTACTTTCCTAAGACTATTTGAAGGCTGCTATTATGTATAAATGTGTGGAAAACAGTTTGGTTCAAGTTGGGATAGGTTTGGAGTTCGCAACGTCGAAATGTAGCAAAAGAATGTGACGTTATGCCCGGCCGTTTGTATGTTGTGTAGAATTGTTAGCGTTCTATTTTGTGAGCTATTATGGGACTGCTGGAGCACTAAGACAGGCTGTACATGATGTGTATATGATAATGTGCATTAGAAAATATAATTAGAGGTGAAAAGGTCAAAAGAATATGCTCGGGTTTATAGCTACACCTGGCACATAAAGGCACTTACCAACTCTGACATGACTACTAACTGCGTCTCTACTCTTTCACATATTCATATGCTTTCCTATATAGTCACCTTCATAGCTACATACACATATGGATACCAACTTATATGTGTTATTGTTGCCAAATAAAGTCCATAAGTTGTTTCATCTCATACACATTTCATTATTGTGTAAAGTACTCTTTTCATTGTTATATTGTATGGGTTCTTGTTGCCAAATAAAGTCCATAAGTTGTTTCATCTCATACACATTTCATTATTGTGTAAAGTACTCTTTTCATTGTTATATTGTCTTGTATGATTACCCATATGTCACATGCTACCCATACAGTTCTACAGCTCTAATAATATGACCACCAAAAGATCATCTCAAAGGTAATTGAAAGATAAAGTATATTGCTTATAGATAGGGGACAACCCGAGGGGTGGAAGAATCACCTAGCCAGGGTCGGTCCTATCACAGGGGGGCAGCCCGAGGGGTTAAGGAAGAGCCTAGCTAGGGTTGATCCTGATACAGTTTACCCTTGATCAGTTGGGCATTCATAGTAAATGCTATGCACAGATTTTATAGTAAAGGTAAAGTGATGTAAAGAATATAAAGTATATGATCCCACAATATAACTATATCGGGGCTTTGCATGTCTAGAGCTTATATTTTATATTGTATAGTTAGTCGAGGCGGGGCCTATCCCGGCCCTTATTAGATACTTATCATTATTTAGAGGCTTTGTAGACTATGTAAACTAAAGTGTGGTCAGATATCGTAGTATAGACAGCGTGGCCCCAACGGTCTAATCATATGCTTTTCCTTTTGTCCTGTTAGTGCTATTTACTTTCTTAAAAACATACTGAAGGTGGAATTCCTTATAATGCATATAGAAAATGCATAGATATAGGTTGGTTCTCCCGAGCCTTATCGGCAATGGGTGCTGGTCCACCTTAATGGGATTTGAGGCGTGACAGAAGTGGTATCAGAGTGGGTCATCATAGGGAATCTACAAAGCCGTGTCTATGTAGAGTCTTGTTTATCGATGTGTTGTGCACCACATTTATAAGCAGGAGGCTATGTGGCATTTATAGTTGTTACATGCTGTTCATTCTTTAGATTATGCCATAGAGCCAAGTATAATAGGTGGATTATGTTTAATCCCTAATTTATTTGGTACAGCAAGTATGCCTGCAACCAGAAAGAACAAAGGTAAAGGGAAGGAAATAGAAGTAGTGGTTGGTTTAGCCAGCCAGGGGAGGCAACGAAATGAGGCTCAAGATGAGTCTCCATCACAGACATATTCAACTCCTTCAGCTCCTGATGAACTTGGGAGTAATGAAATTCCTCCAGAATCACCTATTGATTCTACATTACAGGATTTGAGAAATGTAGTCCAATTGTTGACACGTATAGTTGCTAGCCAAAGCCAAAGGCAGGAAGGTCCAGTTACAAGTACATGTTGTGTTAATAGGGCAGCTGGGATGAGAATATGTGACTTCCTTAATTTGGACCCTCCATCATTTACTGGCTCAGATCTTAGTGAAGATCTTTAAGACTTTATTGGTCAGATTCAACACACTTTAGATGTCATGCATATGAGTGGCATAGAAACTATCGAGTTAGCGACATATAGGTTGAAGTGTGTGGCTATATTGTGGTATGAAGCCTGGAAGCAATCTAAAGGTATAGATGCACCTCCAACTACTTGGGAAGAGTTCAAAGAGGTATTGTTTTGACCATTACTTGCCATTAGAGATCCGAGAGTTAGTAAGGGCCCAGTCCATGAGGGCCAGGTCTATAGGGTAGTTTAATAGATACACCTCCAACTACTTGGAAAGAATTCAAAGAGGTATTGTTTTGACCATTACTTGCCATTAGAGATCTGAGAGTTAGAAAGGGGTCCAGTCCAAGAGGGCCAGGTCTACAGGGCAGTTTACACTATCCCAGAACACAGGTATATTGTCTATCTTTTCACATAATATATATGCGTTAATTGACCCTGGTTCTCTACTACCAAATATTACTCCAGTAGTTGCTAGAAAGTTTAAGAGGACACCCAAATTATTGAACAAACCAGTTGAAGTATCCACACCAACCAGTAAATCTATTGTGGCTAGAAGGGTTTATTATGACTGTGTAGTAACTGTTTGTAACCGTGACACATTGGCTGATATTATAGAGTTAGGAATGGTGGAATTTGATGTTATAATAGGTATGTATTAGTTAGCTTCTTGCTACACCACCTTAGGTTGCCGAACTAAGAGAGTGTACTTCCATTTTCCAAATGAGGCAGTTCTTGAATGGGAAGGCAAAGTTAGGGCACCAAAGGGGAGGTTTATCTCTTATTTT